>JAECUM010031445.1:0-18155 GCA_016617855.1 Megalonaias nervosa | reverse complement strand
CAACGTCAACGTCTTTCTGAATTGATTCAATATTTTTTCCGTCAATCATGTATGTAGCGCTGTCAAACAACGCCATAATACCATTATTAACAAAACCAACACCAATATTGACTGCATATTCAGTATTATCCGTTTTCTGAATTTCACCTTCGACTTCAATAAATGCTTCAGCGGGTAAGAAATATCTACTTGTATCCTGAACTTGTAGTTCGATTCGTCCACGCTGATTTGGAATTCGGGCGTCATAAGAATAATATTGATAATCGCGCACAGACTCATCTTTGAGAACTGGTGCATCCATGTCAAACGCGGGGTCAGATATGCGCTTAAACATCTTTATTATTATCGTCTTCGTCTAACTCGAAGACCACTTCCTGCTATCAGACTAGCGGTTATATTTTTTTCCCTTTCTGACATCGGGATATCAGCTAACTCCGCTAGTTTTTGATTAGCTGCTTGATTTATTATTTTACTGACATTTGCTGGCATCACTTCAGTGCTAGGTAATTTCACAGGTTGAGGTTGGGTCGCTTGTGGTCTGCGTATTAATCGTGATAGTCTATCTTTGATTGCTGAGAATGCTTTGCTAGCAATATTACCAACAGCGCTTATACCTTTTTCACGAACAACATCAATAGCTTTCATTCCTAGCTGCTTTGTAATCGGTATTGCTTTTGGGGCTATTCTTCTAAACAGACCCTGAACAACATCACCTAGTCCATCTCCGTAGGTCGTTTTGTATACCGGTAATCGAGAGTTTATTACCCTGACCATGGTAGGTACACGTTGAGTACCATGCACGATCATTGTTATTATTAACTGTTTTTATCACTAATTACATACTTAATCACTATAATAATCGTCGGCGATTTCATTAATGAGGGATCGATATACATTAATATCCATGATGCCGCCACTAAATAATCGTTTACAAATATCAGCTACTTCATTAATGATTTCTGGGGAATTATTACCAGCTCGTTTTCCTCCGATGAGGATTTCTAGTCGATCGACATCAGCGAGAACGTTATTGGGACAGGTAATAAGACCACTTCCTAGACCACTTCCAGTTGCTCCGGGAGCGTCTTGAAATTCTTCTTCTTTCTCTTCACTTGGTTTCGGTGGTTTCTTTTTACTTGGTTTCGGTGGTTTCCTTTTACTTGGTTTCGGTGGTGTTTTTAGTGATTCTGGATAATCACGAAGTGATTGCTCAAATGATTTTGGTGCTTTTCGTTGTTCTCGTATTAGTTTTATTATTTTTTCTCGTTCTTGTTCTAGTTCTTCTCGTTCTATTTCTTGTTCTTGTTCTTGTTCTAGTTCTTTTAGTTCTTGTTCTAGTTGTTGTTCTTGTTCTAGTTGTTGTTCTTGTTCTAGTTTTTTTAGTTCTTGTTCTAGTTGTTGTTCTTGTTCTAGTTGTTGTTCTTGTTCTAGTTCTAGTTGTTGTTCTTGTTTTCTTAATTGTTTTAATTTTTCAATTTCATTACTATAAATCCGATATGATGGATCATCATTTCTAGCTTGTTGAACATTCTTGTATATGCGATATAAATATTTTTTCCATTGATCAAAGTCTTTAATATATTTATCGTATTCAGGTTTCATTAATTTACCTCTTTGACTAAAATTATCCATAGCAAATTCAGCCAATTTTTGTAGTTTTTCAATATTGTTAATTGTTTTAATAGTTACTTCATCAAATTTATTTATCAATTCAGCATTAATTATGGGATATACTGATTTTGGTTCAGGGGCTAGTGCTTCAGCACCTTCAGGTTGATCTTCATCTTTAGGTATTTCCGGGACTGGCATCGCAGCAGATATTTCGGCTGGAAGTTCACGTAAAATTTCTTTTGTCTTTTTTGTTCTTCTTGCTATTTTTCCAGTTGCTTCAGCAGTTTTTTCTAACACAGGTAGAATACCTTTAGTGGTCTCAGTGATAGGTTTAAATAATTTTTTTGTATCCTCCTCAAATTCAACTTGAGATTCCTGACGCGATTGTAATTGTTGCTTAACAGAATCACGAACAGGTAGATATTTTTTAATTGCCTTTAGTCGCTCTCGAGCTAATTTAGCTGAGTGTGGTTCTCCAATACTCATTATTGATAATATCTATAATGGCTGTTTAATTTATAGCAGCAGAGAGGGTGAATGACATACGCGTAGTGACCAGATTGTGAAAAATTCTGGTCAATTAAAGAAGTTTTCATTATTAACGCAAAAACTTCTTTTTTCAGCCTTCGTAGGAACCCTTAATTTTCAAAAATAAGGTCTCTACAAAGTTGTAGGGTTCAGACTCTCTGCTGCTCCGGTAGACAATTAACTTTATATATATATATATAATCATGCAGAAAAGAGAACAATATCAACACACGCACACACGTATCTACATTAATATATATGAAATTAACAAATATACATGTAATAGATCCGGGGTCGCCAACCTATTTTACATAGCATGCCACCTTTTTCCGAATTAATTACAAGTTGAAAGAGAGCGTGCCACTAGTAAGAGAGTAACACTGTTAAAATCGAGATTTTTGGAGTTTTGGCTGACCTTCGCGTGCCGCACAAAATCTCTTGATGTGCCAACTTGTGGCACGCGTGCCGCAGGTTGCCGGCCCCTGCAATAGATAAACACAATCAATAGATATACCCTTTATATATATATATATAAAACACAAGATGAAATATATCCGGTATTAACGTACGAAAATAAAATTTTCTTTTTATTATACTATACTTGCTTCAGAATCGAAGTTTGTAGTGTTTGTATATATTCCCGTTTGCTTGTACCTTCCTACCGATTTAATTAATAAAAATCTTTAATGTGATAAAAATTGCACAGAGCTTAGTCATTTCATTTACTGATTTATAATTTCTAACCTGTTTCCAGGGTGGCCCTAATGCTGTCATCGTCTGCGCATTTTATGCTTGGCCGAGTGGTCTAAAGCACTCACCGTTACGGATCAATGCCATCTTACCTCTGTCTGTGTGGGTTTGAATCACGGATTCGGCCAATTTGCGTATGTGAGAAAGCTTGCCAGTAGCTTTTCGTGGGTCGGTGGTTCTTTCTTGGGTTTTCCCGGTTCTTCCTCCCCCATTAATACTAGCCGCCATGTATAGCCGATCTTGTACTGAAAAATGGCGTCAAACCCTACAACAACAGCATTTCATACTAACACGGCGCCATATTGTGTGCATTATGGGCGAGTCTAATTCCTCAAACAACATTGCACAGAGTGACGTAGCTCATCCTATTCGGTAACAGTTGTATAATCCCGTAAATCACTATAAGGTTGAGAGTTGTATCCCTTTGCATAATTGCACATAGAAAATCACCGCTGGTTAAAATCGACGTGAATGACAAATTTGTAGTTGTCATTTGTTTCCTTTGCTTGAGTCGACATTGCAAATATCGGAAGCAGACGAAGTGGTACTTACCATCTATGTACATACATACTTGTGTAGTCGTGCATCGACCTCTTCTTTCAAAATAACCTTGTCCAGAAAGTGGAAATGACCGGCGAGCAGGGTCTTCTTATTTCTTTTCAAATCTTTCGTTCAGGCATCTATCATAATAGTATTTCAAATGCGCTTCAAGGACTGTTCTTAACACCTCGATGTGCTTAGTTGTATGATTTATTTTCAAGTAGATGTGTTCAGCCCCAATTTTCGATTTCGTCAAAAATGTAGTTGTTTATGTCCGCCTGTTGTAGATCTGGTTTTATCTTAGACTGCCCTTTCCTAGTTTTAGAGTTATCCACTTTAGCCTTGCTGTGAATTAGCCGTTGTTTAATGGAAGCTTTTGGTAGTCCTGATGTTCTAACAGTTATCGTTGTTGTCTTTGCTATTGCCGCCACCGTTGATGTCATATTCATTATTAATTCATTAGCCTTTGAGTCTTTAGTTCCACCTCTGGTTCCCACATTGCTAGTTATCATTATTGCTATTGCCATTGTTGCTTCTCCTGTTTATGTTGTAGAGACCACTGCTACTGATGTGTTCTCTGGTGTTATATCCGTAGTAGTCACCGTTGTAATTGGACGAATGACAGTCTGTTCAGCCGTATTTATATCTTTCCATGTTAATGCATGTTTAAGTTGGACCGTTGTTGTTGTTGATGTTGTAGTCGTTTTGATTGCGGGTGGTGTTCCTCTTACTGTTGCTTTAATATTTTCTTTATCATTTCCCTCTTTCTAGTTGTTCTTAATTGCCTCGATCCCCTAGTCTTCGTGTTTTTTATTGGTAGTCACCTCACTATCCTTTGAGGGGCGGGTCTCTGTTGACTTTAGGGGAATGCTCACTGGCTTAGTTGAAGCTGTAAATGATTGCAAAGTAGAGCAGTCCTATCTACTTGAATAAATTGGGGGTGACTTGTTTTGCGTTGTAGGTCTAGAAGAAATCGGGGAGATGTAGGTGAGACACGTGAAGTCATTTGGGAACTCAAAGTTATAGCTTGCTCCCTCCGTTGTGCCTCATATAGGTTTCTTTATGCCGGTCTTCTGTTTCTTTTTTAAATCCATTTTTCCAATTGCTTCTATCTTCGTTGGTTTCCCAAAGTAGTAAGAGCGTTGTGCGGTTTGTCTGGGCACGAAGGCTGCAGGGCAAGAATTGTTTATAGACACAGCTCTAACCCTAACATACAAACACACACTCACACTAGAGTAGGGGTATGTGTTCTTTCGTTAGACACACACACACACACACACACACACACACAGTTTTACCAATGAAGTAGTATTTCTTTTATAGAAATCTGGGTAGCCCGGAAAAGGGCTGTTTTGTTTTTCGAGTTTTTGGCAATCTCTTAACTTCTGGGACGACGACCCTATCTCGGTGCAGGCTTTCCTGCTGGAGAAGGCCTACTTCTGCGGAAGGAGAAAGAGAACTCCTTGGTGTCCATTCGACAATCCACAAAACCTCTCTCCTGCTCCTACTGTTGTTGTTGCTGTTGCTGCTGTCTCTGCTGTTTCTGGAGCCTATACTTCTCTGTCCACTCTTCTTGCTCCTTATTCATTTCTTCACTAAAAACCTTTTCAATCAGGTCTTGTGCCACTTTTATAATCCTAACATTCTCTATTTCTCCCGGATTCTGCATCAGATTCTGCCTCATACGATGTAAATGCACTTGGGCTTTTTTAAGCTTGGCTAATTTCAAAGGGATGTTTATCTGTTGACGATTCAGCTATGGATGACCAAACCATTTGTTCGTTCGTTGGATTTACGTCGCTTTCGCACATGGGGCATTTGCGACTAGTTTATTCCCAAGTGTCGGGATATTTAATTAGTCGTGGGTGAAGGAAAGGATCCTCATCCCCAATGCTTTTATGCACATAAGGTGTGCTTCTTAATTTGTCTGATTCCGGGACAATTAAGTCCCATGGGACATACGATGAGCGGGAATAGGTACACACATACTTACCTTGTTTACCGGAAAGGTAGGGAGGGATCCGGTAAGGGGCGCAATGCTAACTGCTGCTTTCTACAACGCCTAGGTGTACTAAAATAAATTTTTTTGACCCAGTTATGTTAATGGGTATTCTCTTTTGCCAATTCGGTGTTTGTCACCATTGTAATTAGAGTCAAATATACCATGTTTAATAATTTTCCTACTTTACATAAGTTGTGAATTGGATAAAGCGCATCTCCAATTCCAAAAAAAAAGGAAAACTAATGTTGTAAGGTCAAAATGACCAAAGAATTTGTAAGCCAAGTTAGGTGTATTGGATTAATTAAATTGTGAACGGTGAGCTGAAGGATCTTGCTTAGTTGTTTGGTTTTAACGAGTCGGCAATTAGTGCAAGTTTGAACCCGGTGGATACTAATAAAGAGAAAGACTGAAAAAGGTTAAATGGTTTCTTTATTCATGGATTTCATTCGCATTAGATTTCTTTCACTTAAATAATTTACTACATTTTCAATATGTGAAAAATCACATAGCAAGGAACAAGTTTATTACATGGACCAAACGGATTAAAAATTTCCAAAAGTAATTTATACGGTGACAAATATGCATTGGAGTAATACTAAAGGCAGCCTGACACGCGTATAAAGCCTTAAAAAAAAGGCTCTGTAAGAATTGGTTGAGTGCTCGAATAATTCAGTGAAACTCGCTAAGGCTACCAGAAGTGAATTTAAAGTGAATCGAGCATTGCATAGTCAGTCGTGGGTCCGAGTGATACTAATAGAGTTTATATCGAACTGTGTCGCATGTTGCACATCTGTGTTTTAGACATGACGAGTCAAGTTCGCAGAACTTTAGCGAGATGGAGAGATTAAAATGGGAAATACTTCATTACAGGACAAACTCTCTACGAAGTTCTCGCTGACAAATGGAACCAAACGCTATTTATAATAGTAAGGCATGCATTTTTACAATACTAATAACAGCCCAAGTTCAAGTCACTGCCGAGGACGCAGGTCAATTGACCAATCAGAAGTTTTCTGACATGCCTTAAAGTGGACTCGTAAGTTATATTTAGTACGTGATAAGTACATATTAATAATTAATACATAACAAAATGTAAATTTGTGAATTTGACGATGGAAGATTAAACTTAACTACGCTTGAAACATTATTTACGTGTTTATTCCGAGTAAAATTAAAACTATGGAATTTAATATTTTTTGTGTAGAATTGAGTCTTTAGATTTATTTCAAAATAACAACCTTTCAACATGCCGTGATATTGTCCCCTTTCTAGTATAAAATTTTATTTCGAAATGATAGGCAAGTACGTATACACATGTTTCTCAGTTCCTGTTAGACAATATGTGACCTTGTGGTAAATTATATGTCCAAATGCAAACAACCAATAACGGATAAGATGAGTACAAAAATGACTGAAACACCAAATAAAATTGAAAATGATCATACCTGCTTGATCATAGAATTCAGGCATGGAAAACTAAATACTGTTTGACCCAAGAAAAAGAGTCAGTTAGTTAACAACCTCAGAATTTAAACATTCTGACAATGAACAACATGAACAGCCTGTCATAATACATGCTCTGTGTTACCATAAATTAAGATCTATGACAGATATGTTATGTGGTTCAAGGCCAGAAGTGAAAACGTTTAAAAACGGTTATAATAAGTGCACTTAAAAAGTGACATCTGTGATGAAAAAGTAAAAATGTCAGTTTACCTTGCTATTAATACTACGCAAATATTAAATATCACGTGATCTCTGCTTGTACACTTATTTAATCAAAATATATTATACATGTATTTTGACAACAATATGTATTACATAGATATCATCACAATATGCAAGTGACACAATTTCGTGTTTTAGAAAAAATGCACAACCCACAATAATTTTCCATGAAAGGGTGAATAGAAACTCTAATGCCAAGTTACTCATGCAAAAGTATTTTTTGGCAAACCTATTTATGTGTTTCATGTTGTTTTTTTGTGAAATAATTCAAGTTTTATAGTGCTTGTGAGACATTTTCATGTAAGTTTTCTGTATGGAAGCTGTTCTTATGCTCTTATGTGTCTTCTTCGTCCGTGACAAAGTTCAATCTATTATAGATAAACTTGACAACACAATTTCAATTGACTAATCGTCACCAAACATTTGTAATAAAGAATATGTATAGGGCAAACTTTAACATAATTTGAACTTGTCTCTATTTATTTGGCACATGCAATTGGTATGACGAACGCCCCAAAGTCATTTGAACTCGATCCGATTCTGATATCATTCCCACTTGAGTGCTTAGATTCAATATTACTTTCACTAACCGATATGAGCAATACTTCTCTCTCATCCGGGGAATTCTCATCGTTTTTTTCAACGCTGTCATTGTTTTTAAGCCCATATTAAAGAAACCGACACTTGACTCTAACGATTTAAAAACTACCAACCAGTTTCTAAGCTCTCATTCATTTAAAAAAATCTTAGAAAAAGTTGTTCTATCCCAACTTGTATCTTATATGAGTTCAGATAATCTTTGTAGCAGTGTACAGTCGGCAGTGTACAGTCGGTATATCGCCCTCGCCATCGTGCTGAGACTGCACTTCTGAGAATTGTTAATGGCCTTCTCTCTGTTTTATAGAGTGGAAAGATCACAGTCCCCACCCTCCTTGATTTATCTGTGTCATTTGACACAATAGATCATAATATATTACTTTTCCGTCTCCAGTATGCATTTGGTATTCACGATACAGTCTTAGTATAGTTCAAGTCCTACTTAGTGAACAGAATGCAGATTGTGTCTGTAAATGGAAAACATTCCAGCCCAGCTGATCTACGTTTTGGTGTTCCACAAGATTTTGTTCTTGGCCCCGTTCTCGTCATTCTGTACACTAAATCATTCTCAAGTGTCATAGATCGATATCCGGTGTCTCACCAATTCTATGCTGATGACACTCAATCTAGCTACCCAGCTGAAGGTGTAGAGACGTGTATTTCCGCTCTGAAATCATGGGTGACAAGGAACAAGCTGTAGATGAATGATGATAAAACTGAAGCAATCCCGAATTTTCTCATTCACTTCCTTTACTTCAAACAATAAGTGTCAACAATGCCAACGTTAAATTTACGCAGTCAGTACGAAACCTAGGTGTTACTCTTGATAGTACTCTCTCACTACGCCAACATGTAATGAAAATATGCAAGGCAGCATATCTAGAGCTGAGACGCATCAGCTCCATTCGCAGTTTTTTTTCGGTTGATTCCATTGAAATACGTGTGTGTTCCTTAATACTTTCAAGGCTGGACTGATGTAATTCACATCTATCTGGTTCGTCTTAGTATCTGCTACAGAAACTTGAAGAAAGTTTAAAACACAGCTGCTCTGATCATCCTTAAAGAAGAACTGAGCACACACACACACACACACACACACACACACACACACCCACACACACACTTCGCCTCTGTAACCTTCACTGGCTACCGGTTCGATCCAGAATCAAACACAAAGTCTGTTCACTTTGCTGCATTTCGTTTACTGGTTCAAGTCCAATATATCTGTTTGACCTCACCCACGTATACACTCCATCTAAAAGTTTGCGCTTCTCTTTCGACGCTCGCATCTCAATGATGTTCCCACTGCTTTTAAAACGAAGTCATATGGACTACATTCTTTAGCTTACCAAGCCCCAGATACGTGAACAAATTGCCTACAGATTTTAGACACAAGGATACTGTGTAGTCATTCAAGGGTGCTCTGGAAAATCACCTATTTCAACTACAATAACAGACAAAAGAGTTATTGTCATCATGCTTTTGTTTTGTAATTTCACAGTGTTTGTTTTTGTGATCTTGTCGCTTTATACGTTGTGATGTGTTATATAATATTGTAAAGTGCTTAGAGCTTCAAAAGATTAGGTGCTGTGCTAAGTCCACATTATCATTATTATTATTATTATTATTATTATTATTATTATTATAAAGCGCTTAGAGCCTTTTAAAAGATTAAGCGCTCTATTAAGTCGTCATTATTACTAATTGTAACAACATAAAACAAAACTTACCAGAACATCCAATAAAATCATACCTTTCAATTACCTGAAAATAAATGTATATTATATCACATAATATCAGCATGTCTGACATAATATATACTTCCTTCAAATAAAACATAGAAAGTGATTTGCATCACAAATACTTAGATGTAAGTAGGTTTATTATAAGAAAATACATTTTCCAACTAGCTGAATAGATAAAAATGTAATGAAGCAATTTAAAAGTACAGAAAGATTTGGTATATTTTTAATCTATTTTACCATGCTAAGTTAACTTTCATAAAAATAAATAAAAGAAAATGTAACCAGGATCATGAATTTAACATAAATTTTTCAGCATAAGTTAACATAAGCTGCTCACAATGTACTGATTATAAAAAATAAATGAGCATTCATAATAAGTTAGAATTACTAAATATTTCATACAAAGCAGCAACTTCATTATTTAATAACATTTTATTTTTGCACGCTTCTCGTTTAGTTCACTTTTGGAGCATACGCTTTTTAATTCACGTTTTTCGCTTTCAAAAACGGAATCATGTTCATAGCAAATATATGTGTAATTGATTTTATTCTCGCCTTCTGTTTTGCAGACAAAGGTGATTTGTGCTTGTTGGAACTTGTTAAAATTATGACTAAGCTGAGATGTACCCGAGACTATATTTCAAACCGAAGTGTACCGCATTAGGTAACTAGAGCGTGTTGATAATCGTTTGTGGTGTTGTACCACCAAGTTCGAGTCTCAACTTGGCTGTAACTTCCCGCCTTTTCGTCCACCAAATATCCTGACCGCCATGCTTAGGCTAAATGTTGTGTTACATGCCACAAAACCAAACTAAACTATCCTGCATGCGTTCTACGGACATAAAACAGCCTCGATGCGCCCTCATGTATCATGCGATGCGTTGTATTATGATGTTGCAGCTTATAATATCTTGGAAAGAATGTGGTCTATTTAAAGGAGCGTCGAGTTTGTATTTTAAGGAATGTGCCCTTTTATTCCATTATTTTTTCTTATAGGTTTGTTGGAGGATACATAAACTCAATCATCACTGTACAGTCAGGATTATGCCGATCTGCCACTAAGACCTAACCAGAGCGTGTTGATAATCGTTTATGTTGTTGTACCACCAAGTTCGAGTCTCAACTTTGCTGTAACTTCCCGCCTTTTCGTCCACCAAATATACTGGCACTATATACAGCACGAAGTTTGAACTACTGAATATTTAGTCAAAGCCTGATCACAGGCAGCACGCAAATATTAAATAAAATTTTCTGTACCACGATCTTGGATTAGTTCAATTACGTCGTGTTAGTTTCTACATGCACGTTTTCAATATCCAAAAATGGAACGATGTTCATAGGAAATATATTTGTAGTTCAGTGGCGTCTTGTCTATTGTTTCCAGACAAGGGAAAACAAAGACCAGACTTTTGAAACTCAGTCACTGCGGCAGGTAGATTGTGATCATAACATTATGTATTTATTATCAATGAGAGGGACCTACAGCTTACAAGGCAGCAGTGACTATAATTGCCTGGACTTGTCGCAATTATAACTAACTTAACCTGCACTCGACGCTTGCTGTTATTGGTCGCTCGGATAAGGCTGGGTCAATAAAATACAGTATACTAAAACCATACACAACATAAAACGTGCGAATAAGTTTTTGCTCTAGACGGTTCCTTATTGTATAAGTAAATAATAGCAATATGGCCACATGTTACTGAAAGTTGAACAGCCTGCTTCTTTATTAGCTGATTATCCCATTTTGCTTAGTATACGCTACTTGGTACCACAACAACTTGTTGTACAGTTTGTATGCTGTCTTGGTCCATTATCAATATAGTTTTTAATACTTCCTTGGCGTATTTAAATTATTCAATGATGGAAGATTATAAATGTTGAGAATCAAATAAAATTGTTTCTTAATTATGCTATTATTATTTAATTTGAATGCATAATCGGCAAGCAAAGGTATTTTACATTTAGACCACCGGGGTTTTTTTTACATCTAAAAATAAATATCATTGTCTTTACTGATTTATAAAATACTAGAACCAGTTTTATTTTTCATCGATTTAGATGATTTGCCAAACTCTCATATCACAGTGTTCTGCATCTTTTCATGAGTCATCATTCTTCAAATTTGAAATTGTAATGATTAAAATAGTTTAATATCTTATATGTAGAAAAAATAACTTTCAGCATATAAGTTTTATTGCACCAAATGAATGTAAATAAAAAACTAATTTACGTCAGCACATGGCATTTCTATTACGTTCCATTTTGTTTGTTGCTACTTTGAATTGATATTTGTATAAGAACCGGACTTTCTTGATCAGAGTAAAGGTGCTTGAAATATAAGGCATACACCAATAACCTAACATAAAATTCCCGACATATTCACTAATCTAGACCTTAACACATAGCAGTAAAACAAAAAATGATCTTAAATGATAAATAAGAACTAAACAAGTGCCAACTTAAGGACGACACATTAGCCTTAAATAGATCGCCGTCTCTGAAAAATGTAATACAAGATAGTCCCAAGGACAGCAAACCTCAAAGTGCTCTCGTTTCCGATCATAACGGGCAGTTTGTTATATATCAAGTAGAAACGTGATAAACTGTCATGCTAAGCGCCGAGCATGTTTAGACTGCATATCATGTCAAAACACGATTGTGTAATCTACCTTCATGACAGTGATATCAGTTGCCGTTTTAGTATTCATAACTTGATTGTAAGTACATTCGCAAGTCACAAAGAATGAATCCTGTGGATTATTTTTCTAGATATAAGATTTCGAGTGAAAGACCGCATGAAAGAAATATGTGTCTGGTAAGGACTCACCTTTTTAACAATATAACCCACTTGGCAGTGTTCGGAAGGTATGGTTATAATGTAAAGGTCTAAATAGTTTCTAATAGTTTTATACCCTTTGGGTGATGGTGGGTTAAGAATATACCTATAGGAGTAGCATCGGCTGAATATCTGAATTTATCTTCATGCCCGGTATGTGCAAGTTATGGCTGCAGGGTGGGGATTTCAAACGTTTCAGAGAAACTAAATACTTTGGAGGAAAATTAATGCCACTTTGATTAGTATTTTTAGTTTATCTGAATTTATCATTCCTGGGTTTCGATATTTGGTTTTTAATATTCGCTTTATCATACATGTTCGTATTACGTGCATATTTCCCTTATTTTGAAACAAATTCGATCCGGATTCCACCGCCATGACCCAACCCCTTG
Source organism: Megalonaias nervosa (assembly GCA_016617855.1). Taxonomy (NCBI): domain Eukaryota; kingdom Metazoa; phylum Mollusca; class Bivalvia; order Unionida; family Unionidae; genus Megalonaias; species Megalonaias nervosa. The sequence continues at coordinate 5,423 of JAECUM010031445.1, read as the reverse complement.
TTGTTCATCCCCGAGGTTAAATTTAAAAGTTAGTCTGAAACTCAACGTGTCTATGATTGTTGATGGCATATGTGAAACTTCATTAAAAATAGTACCCAAATCACCTTTTCCATGTACTTGATTTCTTGGCCCTTCACTTAAAGCACAAGAGGAAGAGGGAGGTTGTTCGAACTGGAACTAAACAGTTTTTTTGCGCCAGGTTACATTATGGATTAACTATTACATGAGACTTTGGGAGTTTAATTCAAATTGTAGGAGGCGTTGTGATCTCTAATTTTAAACGTGGACAACTATTAAGAAAGCAAAACAAAACACAATCTAAATAATATCGCTTGATCAGATAATATAGCAGAAAACAAGCATAAGAGAACAAAGGTTAGAAAATGTTCAGCATTACAAATCTTTTAATTTTCTCGTGTCACAATATTTTTGTTTGTATTTATATATGCTAGCTTATCATTTGTTTCAACATTGCTAAATATAATGAAAAAATCTCTAATAAAGGGAAAGAGTGAAAGAAGATCAAACGATCTCTTTAATTTTGACCTAATTTCTTTTTGCTAGATGTAGCAGGAAAAATGCACCACAGGAATGGGGCCCGAACACAAGACCTACCTAACTCTAGGCGGGTGTTCTACCACTTCAGCCGTCAAAGTCTACACGCCCCTTCCTTTCTTAGAAACGTCCCTGTGTATCAAGGTCGGAGCTCCTCTTAACTGCACCCTTCCTAGTCGGTTGTAGGGACATATGTGAAATCCTGTCGTGTAGGACAATGCAACAGATCAAAATGCACGGCCGGACTAAGGCCCGAACGCATGACCTCTCTAACACTTGACGAGCACTCTACCACTGGATCTATCGAACCGAGACGTCCAGTTCTTTAAGTTACACTTTCTCTCTACCTATTGACAAACATGCCTGTGTCTTAGGCTGCAACTTCCACTTAACTGCTTCCTCTCTCGTTGGTTGCAGGTGCAGATGTGAATCCTATGTATTCAGATGTAGGTGTGAAACAGTCACGATCGGACCCACCCACCCCCACCCCCCCACCCCCCAGGTGGGGGCTCGAATCCTGGACCTCCCTAAGTCTAGATGGGCGTACTACCACTGAAGTAATCCTATAGTCTTTCCAATATATCTTCTTTTCCAATTCCCCCATCCTCTTCTTGAGGTTATGAGGTTGAGAGGAAATAAATGCCTCTGCTTCATTAGACGCTTAGCAGTCAGCCATATGATACAAGCAATTATACGACAGGAATGCGAGGGAGTCTTTTCTTGATGTGGCGATAGAAGTTTTGGTCAAAAATGTGAATCTTGGCAAGAAAACGAAAATGGCTAATGGCTGGCTAAAAGAAATTTACGTGGTGAAAGCACAACCAACTAGGGATATCACCGTCAATCAGGCAGGAAGAAAAGGTGGTTGTGTCAAGAGTCGAACTCTCCGTAGTAACTTGCTGTTACCCTTGATTTCACTGCCAAAAATAGAAAGAGGAGATTAAACTGACAATGTCAGTAAAAGAAACAGAAATATGCAGTTGACGTCTTCGGGCAAATCTGAGGGCAAAGAGGCATCATCATCTTGTAGCCCGAGTGATTCAGATTCAGAATCGACATTACTGGTGTTTCCTCTGAGATGACATAGAGGTACGGAAGTTTTTAATCCAGGAGCCGCAGAATTCATGCCTCTTTCTGTCTTCCAAAGCACCGCAACTAAATACAACGTGGTAAAATCAAATATGCTACAATCTGTTCAAAGTACTCCCAATTATCCACCAAAATAAAATATTGTAGACCAACATTGTGGAGACCACTTCCAACTATAATATCGGATCTGATCATGTACATGAATTGGAGAAGCTGAACTAGTTACCTGTATAATGGAGAGACCATTACGATCCAGATGTGCCCCACCATGGATACGCACATGCGACTAGATATTTAAATAATGATTTTAATCTTGTATCGTATGTGTATATCTTGATGTTATTTATCTGTAATTAAAATGTCTGGACGATTGAAGTCTTGGACAGAATAATGTTTAGACTTAATTATTCCTCTGATGAACATAATGCAATTATGTTAAAGTAACTCTTTAATAAAACCAATCATTTGATATAGTTTTAACTTGATAAGATTTTTTTATTTATTGAAATAGATATATTATATATATATATATATATATATATATATATATATATATATATATATATTAGTTTTCAGATTAAAAAAAGGCTATAAATAGAACTTGTCTTTTCTTCCAATGATTGGACACGCCAACTAGTAAACACCAAGTTAGTGCCAAGACCTTAAATTTTAACCCCTTCATTTGCACGTGCGCTCGAAAAAGCTTTTGTTTGCCCATTTGTCATTCAGCCATATTGTTGTGAAGATGTGATTTTTACATGTGATGAAAAGTTTCGAACCCCGGCTAGTTAGGGTGCAGTTAGGCGGACGTTAGATCTTGAGGCACAGGGACGTTTCTCCGAAAGGTAGGGATCAAGTTTAAATGGTAAGACTGGACGTGTCGGCTTGGATAGCTCAAGTGGCACAGCGCCTGTCTAGAGTTAGGGGATCCTAGGTGCAGTTTTTCCTGCTACATTTGGCGTCGCCGATATGATATATACATGTTTTCATTAAGAAAGGCAGAATTATACCTTATCACCATATGGATAATGAAATGTTAGGAAGATTCAACCATATACTATGCAACATCCTTGGAACCCTCAAGGTGCATAAAAAGATAGAAAGTGTAACAGGGTAGTACAGCTCAAGTGGTAGAGCGATCATTTAGAGTTAAAGAGGCCCCGAGTTCAAGCTCTACTCCCACCGTGCAATGTTCCCTTGCTGCAAGATTTTCAATACGTAAAAATTGAGATAGAAAGGAGCAAGTTTATTACATGGGAAAAAAATTCCACAAACTCTATTCAATCTTCACAAAACGACATGTTTAATAACACATCGGAAAATCCTCCTAAGTCATTGGAACACACTGCAAATTATAGTGCATCAAACATGCATTAGAAATAATATCAGAGGCATCCTAACATTGATAGGAAAAATTAAAATAGTTTTGTAAGAATAGGTCAATTTCTCAATAAAACTCGGTAATGTCACCAAAGTGGCATTGGGCGAGCACAGTCCAGACGTGGAAATGAATGGAGACATTTTTAGTCATTATCACCATATGCATACCGAACTGTGATGCATTTGGAGTGTGTGTGCCTCATACAAATACAATAAACCGCTAACACTGAATACAAAGTATATACACATGTATATTCAATATGGTGTTCCTCTATGCGTTATTGGAACCATATAATAGCCTCGACGCACCATCATGCATGTAGCAACATGCAATTGTAGGAATCAACTCTTTTGTTCCATGACGCATCGCGTTATGATGCTCCAGCTAATAAAATCTTGGGCTTTGTAAAGTGTGCGGTTTATATAAAACATGGATTTAATTGTTATTTTATGGATCGTACACTTTTATGACTGGGGGGGGATACATAAACTTTCTTATCACTGTAAGTCAGGATTGTGCTAATCTTCAGCGAAAAACCTATGCATGCATACATACATACATACATACATACATACAAGCACGCACGAACGCACGCACGCGCACACACATATATACATACGTACAAAAATACATACATACATACATACATACATACATACATACATACATACATACATACATACAGCATTAAAGTAGAACTACTGAATATTTAATCAAACTTGCTTCAAGGCTTATACAAATATTCAATAAAATGTTCTGTTCCGCTGTCTTAGATCAGTTCAGTTTTGTCGTGAAATGTTTCAATTCACGCTTTTAATGTCAATAATGGAATCATGTTAACAGCAAAGATATTTATACTTGCACTTAATTTTGCCTACTGTTTCCAGACAAGGAAAAATAAAATTACTTGTCACTGTTGTAGATAGATTGTGATGAATATATCGGGCGTTCTCAAACATAGATAAAAGCTCGATCGATAAACTAGAGTACCCTGAAACCATATACAACATAAAATATGTTACTAAATTAGAGCTCTAGACGTTTCAATTCATTATATAATTGTGTAATGCAATTGTAGCTTTAAAAACAATAACGGAAACAGAAATTAAAATATTACACAAAAGTTACATTGTGAAGCAACTGTCTAAAAAGAAATGGTGTGATAATTGCCATGATTATTACAGCTGTACGTAGGAAAGTTGTTCACGAGGTGAAACAAGGAATTTAAAGAATTGCCAATATTTGTTCAATCTATCCTCCCCACCAAGAAAACTATGTATGACTGACAGTTGGGCAGGTTGTTTCCTTCATGACATTTTGCTTATTATACAATGTGTGTTTGCAGTTTTCACCATAGGTATACCGACAGCCTCAATAAGGATACTAAAACTGCTAACATATTTCAAAAAAGAATCAAAACCAGCTTCTTCAACGACCATTTAAAGTGACAGCTTGTTTGCTTACGATGTTTGTCTTTTAAATCATATGGATCTGCGATTGTAAGACTTTCTCCGTGTATTTATGTCTAGGGTACATTGTTCTTACCCATGTTATTTGTTTCTATTTAGATGTTTGTTTATGTATGATTCTTTTCAATAAATTCTCCCTGGAAATGAAAACGAAACCGGCACTGCGAAGCGTATGGTTCTGTAAGATAGGCCATTTGGCTATTTGCCAGTTGATTATTGATTGGAACACTGTCAGGAGAAATGGACTGTCCACCTGGAGCATCTCCTTGGGTTGCTCGGATTTAAAAAGCTTATACAGCTCCACTGGACTAGTCAAATTATCTGCATTAAAATATGCTCTGGGTTTCATCTTGCGGACATTTATGGGATTTGTTCCAGGTCGTACTTTCATCTGTAGCTCTTACGTATAAATGAGATATTCTTCACCTGAACACTCTTGTATGACATCAAAATCATCCCATCTTAATGCATGCGTCTCAAGTCCAGTTCTCATTCCTAAATATGTGATGCATATAAGCCACAATTAGCTCGGAAGAGATTTAGGATTCACTGGTCCTACTTGTTTACTTTAATGCAAAGCATCCATTTCTGCATCAGTAATAGGTTCTGCGGCATTTGGGAGATTTCCTTTTCCCATCCCTTTCATTTGCTTCATTTTCATTTTCTCTCCATTTGCTAAACTATATATCATTCATGAGAGAAAATCCATATTTTTTTTCTTTTTCAGATGCCAATCAATTGAGGAAGGTAAGCTCCTGAGAGTTGTTTGCTCAAATTCAGTTCCATTTCTCCTCTGGACAGTCAGAAAGAAGTTCCAAGTATGGTCATTCGGCATAAAAGAAGCGGTCAATTGACTTCCACAATCGACTTTAGGTATGTTGCAAATAGATTAGTGTCATATTCTTTCTTGATCCGTGTGTTTTTGTTTT
>JAECUM010031444.1:0-41542 GCA_016617855.1 Megalonaias nervosa | reverse complement strand
TCAATGGGTGTGGAAACGTTAATATGTGTTGCATTTAGATCAATGGGTGTGGAAACGTTAATATGTGTTGCATTTAGATCAATGGGTGTGGAAACGTTAATATGTGTTGCATTTAGATCAATGGGTGTGGAAACGTTAATATGTGTTGCAGTTAGATCAATGAGTGTGGAAACGTTAATATGTGTTGCATTTAGATCAATGAGTGTGGAAAGGTTAACAAGGGTTTGCATTTAGATCAATGTGTGTGGAAATGTTAATAGGGTTTGCATTTAGATCAAAGAGTGTGGAAATGTTAATATGTGTTTGCATTTAGATAAATGAATGTGGAAAGGTTAACAAAGGTTTGTATTTAGATCAATGAGTTTGGCAATGTTAACAAGGGTTTGCATTTAGATCAATGGGTGTGGAAATGTTAGCAAGGGTTTGCATTTAGATCAGTGGGAGTGGTAATGTTGATAAGGATTTGCATTTAGAACAATGAGTTTGGCAATGTTAACAAGGGTTTGCATTTAGATCAATGGGTGTGGAAATGTTAGCAAGGGTTTGCATTTAGATCAGTGGGAGTGGTAATGTTGATAAGGATTTGCATTTAGAACAATGAGTTTGGCAATGTTAACAAGGGTTTGCATTTAGATCAATGGGTGTGGAAATGTTAGCAAGGGTTTGCATTTAGATCAGTGGGAGTGGTAATGTTGATAAGGATTTGCATTTAGAACAATGAGTTTGGTAATGTTAACAAGGGTTTGCATTTAGATCAATGGGTGTGGGGATGTTAACAAATGTTTGCATTTAGAGCAATGGGTGTGGAAATGTTAACAAGGGTTTACATTTAGAACAATGAGTGTTTGGATGTTAAAAAGGGTTTGCATTTAGATTATTGGGTGTGGAAATATTAACAAGGATTTGCATTTAGTTCAATGGGTGTGGGAATGTCAACAAGGGTTTGCATTTAGATAAATGAGTGTGGTATTTTATAGAATCATATTAAAACAATTCTCTTGATTATAATTGAAAATCAAGGCTTCCAAATTATGCAATATTTTTCATTTCAGTGCCGAATCAAAATTTATGAATACGTATTCAAGGGTGCAGCACATGTCATAAAAGGTTAACGTCCAAATTATCTTTCTACCAGCGGTTGTCAAGCATTTGCACGTCATATCAGTTCTATATGTTTTTAAACAAGATTCCAATGTCTATCAAACTCAGTTTCGTTCCTGTCTCTGATAGTTTGCTTATGTGTGCCCTAATTATTGTCTTGCTAATTACTTACAAATAACATGTCACAGAAGGTTTGTTTGTGCATACTTAGTAGGAAAGGTTTCAATTATATGCATCCAGTAGACGTATCTACAAAGTGTACCTAAAACAACATATAATTCATTATTCTCTAATTCCAATAGTTTGTCTGAAAATGTCAGGAACTGCTTCCAGGCTTTGACTGGAATGCATTTATATAGATTCCTTTTGCAATGCTCTGTAGCTGCAGTTCTGATTAACGACGAGCTGTCTTGTTGCCATTGTTTGTTTTATAAACCTGCGAATGATATAGGATATTCCGAAGTAAAGGGTACACGTTAATGCTACCTTGATGTTTTCTATGATGACTTTCTATGAATTGCTCTTAGTCAACTCGAATGAAAACGATGACGATTCCTTAAATGCAAATATCAAATAGATTGTAAATATCAAATGAATTGTCATTGTGCTTAAATATTACGTATTGTTATTCGAACAAACTAACTCCCCTAACAACCAAGCAAAATGACCAAAAACAATCAAAATGAAATAAAAACCAAAAAACAAAAACAAAATCTTTTTTTTTTTTTCAAGTGACCAAACTATCCTTATGACTTTTATGAGGAACACATCGGAAATATTTGGCAATATTGAGAATAGACACGCATTTCGCAGATCTCAACTATTTAGCTTTGACTTAATTCCGTTTCGCAATACAAAGGCACAATTAGGTATTTATCGTAATGAGTCTAATAATCCGTCATCGAGGAAATGAATTTTGCCTGACAATCTTCATGGTTCCGACATTTCTCCAGTTTTCTGGAACGGAACTAACAGCAGTATTCTGTATTGGCAAAATACACCGGCTTTGCATGAATACATAAAAATGAAATTATATTAGACTACCTGCTGTATCATGTACGTCATATTGTTTCACACACACACATGCAGGCACATACATACATATATACATACATTCATACATACTTACGTACATACATACATACATGCTTTAGGTGATACACCTGGTTGACAGTGGCTTTAAAATTCATCGCCTTTTCTTACTGAAACATTTTACCGATTTTATTATTTAAACTGCCGGTAGGCGATCTCCACGTGACAAAACTGGGTAGTTTAGCAAACTTTTACACGCAAAGACTATGTGTTTTTTGCTGAAAGCTTTTAAAACGTCAATTCCAGTAAGTTTTAAAGTAATGTATTACCCTATATGCAAGTCTGAATCTTTTTCCGTGAATGATCTTGCCTCAGGTAGCTGAACAGCTGCCTCCTGCCATATTGTATTATTATTATTATTATTAGTAGTAGTAGTAGTAGTAGTATTAGTAGTAGTAGTAGTAGTAGTATTAGTATTAGTAGTAGTAGTATTAGTAGTAGTAGTATTATCTGGTAATTTACATTTGTTCAGTTGTCAATTGTTGATGTGTTATTTCCAGAATATTTACATACATTTCTAGATGACTCTGACGTTATCAAACCTAATAAGAACCTGTATTTGGTCATAGCGTGGGCAAGTTATTTTGTAACAGCGCTGGCAACCTATTTCGTAACGGCGTCGGATTGCTATATTATAACAGCGAGGGATAGCTTTCTTGTAACAGCGTGGATATTTTATTTGACGATAATATTTTGTATAACAAAACACAGTCTTGCATATGTTTTTGGTAAATTTGTAAAATAAATCCAAAGGCAACGATGGTCATGGAATCTCGAGAGTAAGTGTTCATAGCCTAACACGGTGCCCATATTATATTATTAGATGGGGTGTGTATACGTTTTCTTGTGTGAACTTGTTACACTACTATCGTTATTTTGCCTTCAGCAAAAGGATATTGTTCCTTGCATTTTACTTCCTATCTTTCGTATCTTTTTTGAACTTGACTTCATGCACGTACGAGATGTTGTTTGTATTTGAAACATACTATAAAGTTTATAAATAGGGTTGGAGCAAAACAGTTTTAATAAAATACTGTAATTATCATTGACTTTGAATTCTGTATCCAAAACAACATGATCAAGAAAAAGCGAAAAGATAGCCAATAAATTGTCATGATGTAATGGTGCAACACACTGGAAACTTTAATTGAAATAGCTTTTCTGCACCGAAATTGAAAGATGTAGTATTGAAGCCCGAATGGAACATTTAAACACACATACTTTAAAAATGCATATTGCGTCAGAAATGCCATTGAATTAAATATAAGACATTGAATAAACATAAAAAGCACAATTCAAGCGCAGATATATTGCAATTGGAGTATTGATGAATTACAGAAAACTTGCCACAGGAGTTCGAAATATCAGACTCGAATGAACAATACAGATATTCATTTCCAATAATTCTGGGAAATGGTTTTAATCAGCAAAAAGCAAACCCAAATCACTATTGCGATACAGGTTCTAAAGTGAATCATCGAATAAGTCAGTAGTAACTTTTAGTTTACTTTCCAGCTATGGCTGAGCATTCTCAAAGTCTTTTAAGTTACAATATGAAGCCAATGATCAAATAGCTAAATGGTTGGTACTCTTTAACATTAATTAGAAACGAGAATGAAATATTAAAAGATTTTGGAATTTTTCATGAGTGTTAGTCCTTTGCCCGTAGACGAGAATGTTAAACATTAATTTAAACCAAGTATCATTTTTACATATGTGTATATGAAGTTGGCATTAGGTTCAAATTAGATGTGTTTACAAAATACGCCGTTATGTGTGTTTTAGCACAGGACGTGACCAAGTTCATTAATGAGATTGTAACATCAGTATGCGCATTTATTTAATTACATTTTCTGTCTGAAGTTATTACAGTGGGTAGATTGTTTATAGGAAAGATGGGTAATCAAAATTAATAATGCTTAATTTTATCTTCATTGTCAATGTTAAGATAAAACGAAAAGAACAGCAACAACAAAAAGTAAACAAATTACAACCGTATACTTCGAGACTTTATGCAATAAACTTGTCTTCAAAAACAGCACATAATACAAGAGACTTAGAAAGATGAAAAAGCCCCAAAATGCCAACAACCAGAAAGTACTACCCAACCCACTAAAACAAAATAACAAACAAACTAACAAAACAGACACAAATATCAATAAGGACTATAAACCACTTACGTCAGACTTGGATAGTCTCCAAAAATATTGTTTGCATTCATTTCTTCGGGACAGAGAAAAAGATTGTATTGAAAATCGACAGCCTTGTAAATAAACTGTGTATGGCGTCCAGTATTATCTGAATATCTTAATATTTATATCATGACTGTGAGTGTACTAATATCTGAATATCGTGATATCTATATGATGACTGTGAGTGTACTAATATCTGAATATCGTGATATCTATATGATGACTGTGAGTGTACTGATATCTGAATATCGTGATATCTATATGATGACTGTGAGTGTACTAATATCTGAATATCGTGATATCTATATGATGACCGTGAGTGTACTAATATGTGATGATCTTGATATTTATATGATGACTGTGAGTCTACTAATATATGGATATCTGTCATATCGTTACCATGTCTGCAGTGGGGCAGTTTATAGAGATGTATAGCACTGGAGCATCATGCCACAGACATGTAGCACCATGACCCACCCAGTCACATTATCCTGACACCAGGCTTACCAGTCCTAACATTAACCTTTTAATGCTGTCTGCTAATATGTGAATATACTGATATCTATATAACGACCGAGTCTACCAATATGAATATCTTCATACCTATATGATGACTTTGAGTCTACTAATATCTTGTTATCTTGATACCTATATTGTGACTGTTAGTCTACTAATATATGAATATCTTCATACCCGTATGATGACTTTGACTATTAATATGTTAATATCTTGATATCTATACTCTGGGTGAGAGTATACGAATATATGATTATATTTTTACTATGAGCGTGAGTCTACTTACTTGTTTGCTCAGAAATCTGAGAGCCACAGAATGGCGACAGTAAGAGGATTCTTTAAGTAGTTTCACTGAATGCAGTTTTGTTCTAGGTCAAACCTTTGCAAGGAATTAGAAAGTTTTCTGTTATTGCTGTTCAGTCATAGTGTATCATTAAATATCCTGTATTTGAAAAGGGAAACATTAAATCTAACGAACACACGATACTAATTGGTGCAGACCTATTATTAGCTGTGACAAAATACAGTAGAGGATCTTTAGGATGTGACACAATACAGTACATGATCTTTAGGATGTGACACAATACAGTACAGGATCCTTAGGATATCACACAATACCGTACAGGATCCTTAGGATGTGACGCAATACAGTACAGGATCCTTAGAATGTGGCACGATACAGTACATGATCCTTAGAATGTGATACTCTGCTATGTTGGGTCTTTAGGGTGTGATGCAAAACACACACGTGACTAGAAGCAGAGATAATAATCTACCCAAACATTATCAGACCAGTCAGACTTGGATTAGATTTAAAAACAAAACAAAACACTAGATCGTTTAGTTCACTTAAAATATACAATATTTGTGAGTAAATAAACGATGACGTTGAATCTTCTATAACGAATGACTGTACAGTTGCCATTGATATATATTATACAATAAAATACTTTGCATTTGCATTTTATTGTTATTAATTGTACAATTTATTTGATATTAAGACCGGTTAAATATCAAAATTAGTTAAATTCCAAAGAAGCTTCTAAAATAAAATTAACTCTAAAACAAACACAATGTGCAAATTTTGTGCTGATTAGAAATAAATAGTATCCAAAAATTTATATCACAGATGGGGTTACAGGAAAGACAGTGTGTTCAGTCCTCAAATCAATGACTAAGATCACTGCCTCTTCAAAGCTGAACAATGAGTCTTGACTATGCACTAATTTTGTGGTCTTCGAAATGAGCTCTATCCCTTTTGTACTGTTCATGACAAAGAAAATGTATGCACGTTTATCCAGAAATGTGTGACCAAACATAATCTCAAATTTAAAGTTCTCCAGCCAAAACGTTAAATACGCGAAAGAAAAAAGAAAACAAGGTCTAATATAACTGACTCAGACAAATAAAACCATCTGTAGCGGAAGGGTTTAACAAAACTCCTAAGAATAGAATGTGGAAGCCCTACATTAGGTTGATGTATTATTACCTTTAATTGATAGACAAAGAAATGAAACTCATCATAGACCAATTTACATGTCTTCCGTTCAAGAAAACATCAAAAGGGTGGATTAGCGTATTGGTTTATAGAACAAATGCAGATATGTTACATACATTCAATGGTCGCAAAGCTGATTCCAAATACATTTTGAAAAAGATACCGACAAGCAAATACAATGTAAAAGACATTCAACCTCGTGTATGAAATTGTTATACAGAGTAGTTGAAAAGCACCTCACTGTTGATGCAATAACCAGTACAGTTAAAATTCTCTCAAACTGCATACAAATATATATATCAATTACAGAATCAGCTGTCCATTTTTCTTTGGAAATAAAGTGTATTACACATCATGTGACAACAAACGAATGCAAAGTTTAAAAAATTAGCAGGGGAAGAATTTGTACACCATGTGGATTGAGGAAATCAGTTAGCACGGGATGAAATTGTACGCCATATGGATCGTGTAAAATCAAGGCTATGTTTTACAGTGTGTAGATAAATAGATTTGAAGTTATAGTTTTCATTTGACTGCAGTAATGACAAATATTAATCTACATAAAAAATAATGGTGCTGTCATGCCAAACAACGTACTACAGACATTTACGTTTCGCACAGCCATGTGCCCCAAACGTACATTCAGTTGTTGCATGTGTTGTGTATGTTTAATTTGGATTGTTTGTTAGGTTTTTGTATTCATTATGTGCCATATATTATGTTAAATTGCAGTTTGCAGCTAGCCTTGTCCAAAATAAATTTCGTTGTCTGCCTGACCAGAATCATTGGTTGTTTAAGTTCTGAAAACAGTTAATACATAGTTTATATTTCTCTATTAAGGTAGATTAAATATTTGAATCACTATCTCGGTCTGAGTCAAGAACATTATCTTTACCATGTTCTTTATTATAATTTTAATAACATAATCTTCTAGAATGAAATTTTTCTTTGAGTTTGTGGGAGGGTGCTGTTACGTATATGCAATTTAATTACTTATGTGCTAGTTTTAAAATTTTTTATTTTATTTTTTTTTCATTACATGTTATTGTAATGATAACCTTATTCACTGGATTTGACATTTTTTCGGAAAATTCAGTTCAGTTCAGTAAATAACCAGTAGTGCTACATTGTATTTTTAGCTGACAACATTTTTTAATTTCTTTCCCAGAGTGAAAATGATTGGTTCTAATCAAAGTCATACTTGGCTTGCGTGTCAGTTCTATGTAAACAACGTTATGTTATTTTTATTCAATCTTATAGATTCGTTCAGTAAAATCAAATTCGTCCATGGCGTACATGTCAGTCGGCCTATGGTCTTACTACGCCATTCAAACTAAGTGACCACGTGACCCATCACGTCATCTAAAATTGCGTTTAAAAATAACGTTTTAGAGTGATTTAATTGAGTCGTAATTCATACCTTCGGGCTCAAAGGTATTCCTGTTGTTGCCAGTTTGAATTGAGTTTATATTTAAAATAGCTTAGTTTCCCTGGAGACTTTATCTAGTGCTCATCGTAATTATTGGACAAAGACATTTGCTGAAAATTATTCGGAATTCTAAAGCCGGAATATTATTCTTGATTCATAAAATTCAACAAGGAACTGTTGACACGACGACACAAAACAGATTATAGAGGACTTCATAGCCTTCCATCTTGGAACTTCATCGGGATTCGAACTTTGATTCATTTAGAACTTTTTAGTGATAGGACTTATAGTTGTAATTATCAGATTAATTTTTGGATTAGATTCACAAACCGTAAGTCCTTTTTCATATTTTTACCTTGTTTTTCTAAGGAAATAAATTATTTTGTTAATTTTACAAAGCTTGTTGGCTTCACTCTTTTCTTTGTTACTTTTGTACGAACCTAGACACGTGACAGTGCTAAATGTGACCTCTGTGAAGCAGTGGGCTTTTTAATCCTGTTTACGCGAGAAAGAAGTTATCCCTGCGATAACATCCGGACAGAAGTCAATCATTGCTTTATTCAGTATTTTACTTGGGTGAAATTATTTAATTCAAATTATTCTTCTCGCTGGGAATACAAAATCCTCTACAATATTCTTCGAAAGCGACATTAACTTGAAATTATAGTGACAAACAAGAAAACTTTTGGACTATATTACTGTGATCAAGAAAAGACTTTTGCCTCATCATTTCAATTCAGGCCATTGATACATTAGGACATTCGACACTAAAGGCCACAACATGCACATCAACTCTCTCAACATCAGACCTTATGGAATACCACTAAAGTTCAATCGGATCTTTATTCAATGAGATTAGTTTTAGTAATTCTAAGATTATTTTGGATTTAATTCGCAATACCATATATTCTGTTTTACATGTTTACATTGTATGCTTGGGCTTAAATTATTTGCTGAATAAATTATTTGCTGAATGTTACAAAGCATGTTGCTTCTGACCCTTTTCTATTACTTATTTCAACACCATAGGATCGTAACACATTTTACAAATGCAACTGATCGAGTAAATGGAAAAAAACGACAAACAATATACAATGGACGTAGAGAGAGTGTAAAGGCAACCATTGTAAGATGGCCATATAAAGAAGGAACTGAAAATATAAGATAGAGGAGTCGAGAAAGAAACTAACGTGAATGTTGAGACTGAACAATGCGTTCGCAAGACAATCCGATTTCACGTCATTTGTTAGTCTCAATAGAAACAGTACTGTAGGCTGAAGATAAATATTGGATGATTCTAATCCAAAAGTAACTGACTCCACTTGCTATCTGATGGCTTTAGAGCAATCACCTTATCTGTGTTATGAAACTCATTTCGATCTAATTCTTTTTAACGGAAATGTTAATCAATATTATACCAAAATATTCCAGCAACATAGCAGATAAACGAGATAAACGTTGTACCTTAATGAAACTAATCTGTATATAAAAAACCTTTAAGCATTTATTCTACTAATACGTTAAAGGTCACTATAAAAGGGAAGGGTAGAGCACTGTGTGCCATGACATTCTGAGAAATTTATTTGACGAACTAATTTGGTTTTATGGATGGCTACTACTGCTTGAACGATAGAGTGTTAGTAAACTCACTTTACAAACATTTCGTATTTATAAATACCAGACGCATCTTGAAGTTAATTTTAATCCAAACAGCAATAAAATGTATTAGATGCAGTTTCTAATCGGCTACAAATTTACGATTCATCCTACTCAGGATTTAAATGAAACAAAAAGAATTAATTATTGATTCTAGTATTCATGCGCAAGATTTAGTGAAACATATTTTAGATAGTTTGTATCATAGACGGCTGTAGATGGATCCATACGATTAGAAATATTTAAAACAGAACAGGAAATATAACCTATTTATCACACTATTATTAACATTGCATCGGGTACAACCGATGTTTCTCTATTGGCTATTTCAAATAAACTACTACCAATATTTTTTTTAGCCATTTAAAGTTTGTTAATATGGTATAATGTTTGCCTCCTGGTGGCGTACCATTCCCACCTCACCACCAGTCGCAATAATGACGGAGTTAGCAATCTTGAATGATTTAGCGTCTTTTTATAGTATATTCTTTCTTACTGGATATCGTATGCCATATATTTGTCCGGTGAAAGCATATTCTCTGTTTTTCAGGATGAGATCAACAAGAGGCAATTTGTTCCTACTTACACAGTCGTTAACCGTGAGGGCAGAGGTTCGTGCAGCATGGAAGATGTTATTGCGTAGATATTTTGTTTAACGCAATATTTATCTGTTGGTGTAATATATGGTGTTAATTACGCGAGAAAGGATAACGAGCATGAGCGATAGAGTTTTAACTTATTGTTATGCTTTGGTTGATTTTTCATTGTCCACTTCACTATTGTAATTACTATAGTTTGAATAATCTTAGACGAAATAGCTTTGATTTGACAACCAACAAAATATGTTAAACAGATACGCCAGTTCCTATCAGAAAATATATTTCCTTTGAATATGTTTCTTTAAATTGTTGTTCTATGTTTGAAACTCGCGTTGTTCTATCTTTGAAACTACAGCTTTTGCTCATTGAAATTCTTGTCAACGCGTTCGAAGTTAAAAGACACTTTAACTCTGTGGATATTTATGTTTCTCTTTGCTAGCCATGTTAGGCTGTTTGTAACTAAAACCGGTGTTTGCTAACCATTTTAGACTGTTTGCTAATTTATTTTCATTTTTATCCCTACTATCTTCCACTAACGTTTCAAGAAAATTTGGTAGGCTGAATGCATATAAACTTGAGCCAGAATATAGGTTAATTACATCATCTTTCGAATTTGCTTTGAGGGATTGTTCTGAAACCCATTACTTGTATTTACACAATTCAATTTCATTTTGAATGTAATGGGTTTCAGAACATACCCTAAATAGGAAGAAGAAAATTTTAGAGTTTTATAAGCCTAACAGGAACTAGAGACATTGTTAGATAACGTAATGTAGAAAACAATCTAAATTATGATATAAAGAAAGCAAAGAATACGATACCTTCAAGAAATATAAAAAACGGATCTGTACTAGAATGACAAAAACGGCACCATATTTTGTATGACAGGAAGTAGACATATAAAATCATGAAGCCAAAACTTAAAATTAATCACAGCATTAAAAATACCTGTTGTAACATCAAGCTTAAATAAGTCATGTCTTAAACTATACCGTTTTCTAATCCCATGATAAGACTTGTCAGAGAACCGAAGGTCTAGCTGAAAAGTAATTTTAGATTCAGACATCTTTATCATCATCCTCTCAGTGTATTAAAACAAAATACATACCTGACTGGTATTTTAACTTCAAATATTAAAGACAAAACACAAGTACGATCTATGTACGTATCTATCGATCATTCCATGCATGTACCTAATTGTCTCAAATATTAGATGTTTCCATAGACATAAATAGTGATACACAAAATTAAGTGCGAAACTAAATAAATAAAAAAAAAACAAACAGTTGGTACATTAACTGATTAATCACTACAACCGACATAACCTTGCCTCTATACCAGCGTACCAATTCTTAACAACAAAAGAGTTTCTTTTAAGTGCTTTAGAACATTGAGAGAGACATTTTCGATTCTTATTCAAAGTTACAATTATATTGGGTGAAAAACAACTAGTGTATTAAGAATTAAGTTTGTGTGCGTGATATAAAGTGCAAAACGTCCTGTTGTCAAACCTTTAAGGCAGTAGATTTTCTCTTAGACAAGCTAAGTACAAAATGAGTGATTATGGAGCGGACACAAGTTTCCTGGAACTAGCGGCCCACTGGAAATACCAAATAAAAAGCAACAGCTGGCGGTTGATGTGTGGAGTATGAAGATTTATCAATTAAAAATGCAATCCAGAGACGAGAGGCAAGTATAAGTAGCACCGATGTTATTTATTAAGTGTATCACTATCGTTGTAACAGTCAAGGTTTATGCTCGAAGTTTAGGATTCCCATATTATTGACCTGCCAATCCGCTAACCGGAAATGGCGCACAATTTTGATCAAAGGCAATAGATTACAATGTATGATAAAATAAAGCTCTATTTGTCCTGTACAAGCACAATAAGCTATGCCCTGAACTACCGGATGTTGGGAATCTTGCAGTCAATAACGTAATGCGCTTTCAAGACTCTAAACAATAAGTGTTCCATTTGCCTAAATGATGCTAGAGGTTTTAAAGCAATTGTCTCATTCTTTAAGGTGCGCAAACTCATAAGAGATTTCATGCTTAGGAACAGCAATTAAACAGTTGAAATCTCTGTTAACAACCCTCTTTGGAATAGATTTATACAAATATGTAATGTAAAAACATAAATACAGATCTTGTTACTGGACTCATATTTTTATATGTTATTTCCTCAGTATTTAAGCTGACTTGAAGCTGAGTTTTAGTCTGCATTTTGAAACAAAAATACAATAAATAAGTCATATTTAGTTGCATGCTTAGTACTTACGCCTGGGAATTACGTGTAGCTCGGGCCTTAAGTTGCTTTAAATTCCGTGTTTTTCGTTTTATATGTACATAATACATTTTGTTACTCACCTTTGTTTATTTTAATTAACTACACACAATTCTAATCTAGATCATATGGGATAATGAAAATATGTTTCTGTTAGCATTGCTTTCATATGCGTACAGTTCTCTCCATTAAACTTTGTAAATTATGAAAACTATAGAACAGTGTTTCATGATCTTTGCCCTGAGATATTGTATTACTTGCATGTACGTATAGATTAGTATGTTTGTGCAGAATGATGTTCTTTAAAGTTTGTAATTAAATATAGCATATTTTGATAACCCGGATAATATTACGGATAATGGTGGTTTTTCACGTAATTATTGTTGTTTTGGTATATGGAAATTCCAACTATAAATAGAGATTTTATATATATATGTGCGTGTTTGTGTGTGTATGTTCCTGAGAACTGAAATCTCTGAACAATAGCTAAAGGTGTTAAATTTATTAAATAAGTTATTATTCTGGCTTAGCTGGGGAATTAGAGAATGTGAACTATATATGATGCTGAGAAAAAGTCACATATTTAGATTTTCTTAAGTGTGTGTGCTGAGCGTGTTCAGTTATCTTTGTTAATGACTTCTTTTGGAGGTAAAACCTTTTACAATATAACGCACAGTTCTTTTAAAAAGATTATTATTGGCAGACTGGCTGTATAATTTTCTTTGTACTATTCAAGCACGATCCCAATTTCCGATTACTGTTTTTATGCATCTAAATGGTTGTTCTTGCCATTACTATAGGTGACGAATTGGTAATTAACGCATCGATTATCAAAGTTACCTTGCATAACCTATGATAAATTGTTATTTAAGATAACCAAGGTGTGAAGGATATGGTTAAGACCGCAATAATTAGCATAACTGGAAAGAAATTGCTTTTATGCATATCTTCCCTTTAAGTCATCTTGTTCATGTAGCTGCTTGAAATTTCTTCCATGTTTGAAACTTGAGTCTTTAGCATTTCCTCCTCAGCGTCGATTTCTATATGAATATTCATCCATCGCTAGTTTCTGGAACGAAGCCTGATGAACGCTACAGCTAGGCAATTCAGTTAGTTACTTCCTGTTAAGTCCGGGCCGTCTCTGAAAGTGTCAAGAGATTGCTATGTTTTTTCTAGGTAGCATCCAGGGACAAACTTAAATTCGTTGCCTTAAGAGTTATAAATAGATACTGACTTGCAAAGCAGTCTTGAGGGTGCGTAATGATGCATTGGCGTTGCTTTGCAAGGAGGCATTATTATCACCATTTACATTAAAGCGAATAACGTTGATTAGAAAAGAAAATTAGAAGCCTGCATTTGAAAAACACAGATCTCTAATTTAAATTATTTTCATCAACATCACCATATTGAGCTTTTCAGCAATGTCCCAGAGGGTAAGGTTAAATCATCAAGTTATTATGACTGATAACTTTTAAGAGATAATTGCGTCAAGTCTCACTACTCGCTTGCAAGCCACTCTGTTGCTGTCAACATGATTCCACAGAACATTTCGACAATAAACATTTTAGACAGGAAGATAACAGCTTTTAAAAATCTGCATAGTCACATTATTATTACAGTTTCACTGATAACACACATTAATGCATATATAGCGCCCGATTATTCATTTAGTAATTAGTGTTGGATCTAGTCTCGTTCTTGTGATCTTCTCCGAACAAGGGACCTGTAAATGTCCGTCAAAGACGATTACAACGTGGAAAGGAAGCTTCCTAAATTGGTTGAGTCCCGGATTGGAATACAATTTAATCAAGTTTCAGAAGTGAAACGTAGATCATATAAGTACATGAATTTCATATTTTGTGTGTGGTTTTGATTGATGATACAAGCTCTCATAAATGATACAAGTTTTCGTTTCTGTACGAAAACTTGCAAATAGTCAGTCTGTGACACTACTAACTCAAAACAGTGCACACAATAGGGCATGAATTGCAAACTGTGCACTAATAAGTTCTACCACATGTAAATTACATTACAAATATGATTACATCGATCGGTTAGGCACATCACAGCATTTGGTGGGACAGAAGAAACATGACAGACACATATAGCTATCAGTCAGTTGTACAGACCTGTACTATACTCTCAATCAATTCCACGAACTTTCACATCTATGGCTAAACATCGCTAACTTGTGACAGCTGGTTAGCAACATCGCTTGCCAGGAAGTACAACAGCTGGAGACTGACGTAATACTGAACATTTTATACACGTGTTCACAGTAGGTCTAATAGAAAGTTGCTTTTTTCATTCTGAACATTTCATGGAGGCATGCCATTTATATAATTTATGTGGAAAGGTCCACGTTTGAAAAGGCTCAGAATGTGTAGATAACCCAAGGGACAATATTAGTTACAGCATTTACAGCATTGAATCTGTTTTGTTATTTCCTGTAGGTTCATAACTGGTTATGGGTTGGGGCTTTCAATATTCTCCAAGGTTGGATCTGTGGGTTAAGCATCTGTAGAATAATATTAGGTGCATTTGTGTATTGGCCCTGTTATGCTCTGTAAGTATATACATGGCTATAGTATGTGAATCATAACAGTTTCTAAGATGTGACACAGGGGCTACGTTCCTGGGCTGGATGAGAGTAAGAATATATGATAAGGTCAAGGCCCCATGCACATCTGAATTCGTTTTTCCAGGATTATCTAGTATATGTATTTTTCTGGAGCTGGGATCTCGACAGTTCCCAAGATATGAGGCGAAGACTTTGTGGTGGGATTGGAGTAAGGATGTACCATGGTGCCAATCTGAAGTTGTCTTTCCAGTCCAATCTAATGTATGTAATTTTCTTGAGTTGGGATCTCGACAGTTTCCAAGATATGATAAAGAGGCTAGGTCTCTGAGCAGGGATTAGAGTAAGGATATACCCTGGGGACAATCCGAATATGTCTTTGCACGCCGATCTAGTGCATGAATTTTTCAGGTGCTGAGATCGCGACAGATTCCAAGATATGATACAGAGGCTAAGTCTCTGATTCGACTCAATTATTATTGTTAGTTGATTTCGTCTTGGAATGCCCAATAAGAGTGTGTATGCTCGTGCCGTAGAGATCTCGATAATTTTCAAAATTTCTAACGTAGGTCAAAGTCCTTATGTTTAAGGTTAAACCGAGATGCCGATATCAACTGAATATCTACCATAATCTGTGTCGGAAAAATCCTGTCCATGGTTGTACTTCCATATTTAGAATTTCGCTAAAATATATTGCAGCAGTAATTAAGGTTTTTGACAATGTGATCATTTGATTCCTCCTCTAAAGAGTTACAAGGTGTCAAAGCTGAAAACATAATTCGTGTCGAGCCATTTTGCATCACGGGGAAGTATTGCTAAGGGCTTCTTGAGTTAAACAGTGGTAATTTATAGCGTTACGGGGCCAGATAGTGAGGTAAGGTGATTGCAATAGCCTTGACTATTTTTATTTACATTTCAATGAATCATGAAGAATGTATAACCAAACCTTTAATAGAAGTAGTTACCTGAAAGAATACATTTCATTTTCAATTTAAATATACTCAGTAAACTCCAAACAATAAGCACATGTGTGACATTTCTTGTGCTAAAAGCTCACTATTTTCCACCAGACAACCCCCAACCGCCCAACGAAATCAATATGTTATAAAAAGTTATGATTAAGGAAAATACAATTTTAGTAAATTAACATTTCTTGAGAGAAAGGGCTGGTATTTCAAGACTGTAAATAATTTATTTAAAGCAGAAAAATAGCAATCGAACAGGCGATAATCATTTTAAGCTATCTAATTTACCAACAAATTTGCTGCTGTCAAAATACTGACCCAATGTAAAAATCTCCATTGCATATTAGTAATGATTTTCATTAGAAACATTAGAACAACAATTGAACCCTCTCTATGTTGTGCTTGAGATGACAGTGTTTAACAAACATCTTTTAAATGTGTAATAGATATATTGTTTTGATACATTAAATATATTCAATATATTTGATAACGATGTAATAATATTGTCAACTGATTTGTTAATATTATGAATGATAAGAATTGAGTGTAATTTATAGAGCTTTGGAAGTTACAAAAGATGCTGCATTTCTTATGTAGGAAAAATATTTTGATTTCTTAAATCAATTATCGATATAAACAACGTTATACATATACATATTGGCATCTCAAGATTGCAACTAAAGCCTAAAGCGCAAATAATTGGCAGAGACTGCGCAATTTTGAGTAAGGTACCATAATCTTTCGCCAAGCTGAGATTCAGTCCAAAATTCAACCAGCCATCAATCATCTTTATATCCTTCCTTCCATGCATTAGCAGAGCCATGAACACAGATCTTGAAGAATTTAATCTTTAATGAATTTCACTAAGGATGGAACAACCATTACCTTCGAATAGGTGTGCGACAGTGATGCTACTGCAGACCGATTAACTCGCTAATGGCTGCCTCTGTAGCTTTCCAGTCACGATAAGTTTCATCATAAAAGTCGGAGCTAATAACTAATATTTAACATTTTATTTCCTTGTATAGCCCAGGCCTCAACCCCTAATGGGCCTCAATAAGCATTTTTGTTTAAATAATCAATTCAGACATTGATACATTTACTTCCTTCTGTACATAGTTGTCCTTAAAAGCTTTATTTAGTAAATTACATAGGCTCGTTGTGGCCTTTGGATTCATTTCCAAATTTCAATTAAACCAGGGCCTAGGTAAGTCAAAGTCTCGCGGTGATCCGGGCCTTTCTCAAACTTTGAAGTGGCCTGATTGTAATTAGATATAGGGACGGGGAGACCTCGACAACTTTAATTTTAGTTTTTAGATTCTCGCATACCTATACCGGAACATTTCTCATGCATTCATATTTTAGAAAGCCCACATGTTTCCAAACTATAGAGATTTCCGGGGATTGACCACTAAAACTTTCTTTAAAACAAAATACACTGGATTTCCTAGGCCACATTGTACTAGTGTGCACTGAATAGAGAGTAGACAGATAAAGACGGGTCTCCTTCGACAGAAAATCAATAAGCATCCACTTTAGGTTGAACCGTGTTTCTCGATCATAAAATCTCCAACAGTACGAATAATTTACTGCTGCCTTTAATGCAAAATCATGAATACACGTTACTACAAGGTACAGTGTATTACGAAAGCCATCGATAGTTTGTTTTTAAAATAATTCCAATACATAAGTAGCAGAAACCGCTACCTTGAATCATGAGTGACTCAATATTTCGCTACATTATATTTGTACACCATACTTAAAATAAATGAACAGTTCAAAATAAAGGCATATACTCTATCACAGGCTGAATAAAATCAAGTATGAATACCAAGATCATAGCTATCTAAAGTCGCAGCTATGAATGTTCATATAGTGTAGAAATTGTTGTTTTATTTAATGAGTTATTTAGCTCAGTCAGTATGAGAGGCGTATTTCAGATCGAGAAATATTATCAGATTTAAATTGCGTTCCGCAGAATTGCCTCAAATTACCTCATTAGATAAAAATGCTTCTAATAGTGAAGACCAGGCGGAAACCTTTATATGAACAGATTAGAGAGGATTTATGACGTAAACTCTTCCCACTTCCATCATAATACATTAATTACTGGATCGAGTAAAAATACTTTGAAACATAGAAGGAACGGTATAGCAGCTATAGCTTGCTAAAGGCGCCAGCCTTTGTAAAGCACATTCAAACTAAAATTATATAAGCAGAGAAATAATTAAACTATAGACAAGGGAGAAACTATTTCAAAGGTTAACGTGGAAAAAAATCATTGTAGCAGAGAGGCCAAAGCTATTATTGAAAATAGGGTGTAATAATAATTACTTTATCCGCCGCAATAACAAATACAAACATTTGAGTTCTCTATAAAATCGTGTGTTGAGTTTTGCTGTATTAGGTGGTAGCGTAAGAGAAGGTTATTCGACCCAGCTTCTTAATTATAATTGAGCTAATTATTGACAAACAAAAATGGCTTGAAAAATGTAGCCAAGTATTTATTTCCGTAACAACACAAAAGCAGCAAAATTGCCTGGGCCAACTGGTGGTTTGTTAAGTTGGATGCTTAGCAGTGTTGGGCAGATTGTTAATTTCCTTGTGGAATATGATATTCTACTTGCTTTGGTATAAACAGATTTGCTATTGACATTTACAGTTAAAGGTGCAAAGAAAGAATCTATAAGAGTTAGAGGTTAGTAAACTTCTCAAACGATAAACTAAAGCAGCCCATACCAACATGAATATCTGAATAATTGATTGCTTGTTTGTTTCATGGTCACTGTTGTTTTGGGACCTTGCAAAGCTGACATATGTCTTTTTAGCAAACGAGTGTGGGATCTCATTAACAGACTCGGCAGTAGGAACTTCGTCAACATGGTCCCTTTTATATATATATTTTAGTTCTCAGCAAGTTATTGTCTTACTGTCACCGATTATTTATCAATCTTTGGAAAACCACTATTTACTGCATAGGTATTAAACATACGGTTTACCTTCAGTTTAAACGAGAAATTGGAATTTTGCAAAATGTATTCCTGTTTGAGGATACCTATTATCATTATCATATCGTTAGGTACTACATTATGCCATCGGTACTAAGTCTAATTTCACTTTTGAATCTCTTAAGTATTGTTGGAATTTTACCATGAGGTGTTTACGGTGTCAATAACTTGCTGTCCTAAAACTAATAGCTCCATTAGCGTTTATAATGTTTTTAAACATTCGAAGCAGAGTGTGTAATAGATGTTCTTATGTGTACATATGCATCCAAGATGCAGATTACTTATGATCTAATGGATTCATATGACCTAGATATGTCACTGTCTGCCAGACCGTTGCTGTTTTGTATGATGAATTAAGACTAGCCAGTTTACTCGTCTTTTCCTGCCAGAGAAGTAATTTTATCGTCTGACAATGTTATCGAGTATTCAAGGGTACATGCTACATACTTACGTTTACGATTGTTAGCAGTTAACTCAACAGCAAAGACAGGCTTGTAAAATGTTAGTGTGCACTTAATGTTCTTCTTGCCCATTATTAGTTAGTAGTTAGGTATTTATTTTGTCTTGTAATGTATGTATAGTCAGGTTTTTGTGGAATTTTGAAATTATTTCAGACTAAAGTCATTTGGTTCCTAACAATGACATTTTTTATTTTATTTGAATGCATTGTGTAAGGGTATCTTAATTTCAGGTTGCAGCCTTTTCACCTGAAACTATACATGAAAGTTGTATTCAGATTTACATAACAATGGTAAGTTTTGTCTACCAAATGCGAGTAGCAAATACCAGAAATAGACTTTACCGACCATACCACCCAGTTTAATTGGTTCTACCAAGATTGCACATAACATTTCATATAGTCGCCACTGTGAAAATGTTGAAGTGTTCATATCAAAACTATTTATGCCTTGCATGTGGGAAACGTTTTCAGTGCAGTAAAGTTTCCTTTCGTTAAATACCCTGTGCGATGTCAATGTTCACTGTAGCATTAAACGTAGTTGCAGGACAAGGGCAGGAAAATCTCGTAGATCAGATTGTATATTTTTTTACGTTGTATTTACTTAAAGATGTTTCAAATTATTTGGAATAACATAACATTTTTGACTGTCTCCTTTCATTTCTCCTGTGATATCACCGATTGCCTTGATAGGATATTATCCATACCGTAACCATCTTATGGCGCTTTTGATGTATACCATTATGTTGTTTATCCATAAAGTTTGAAATGCAGTTCCGTTTCTCCGTCTGGCTGAATGTTCAGTAGAAATTCGCATGACATTCTTGAGGTAACTCCATTATTTCTTATGCGATATTTAACAACCTTATATTCTAGAAATTAATTCTGTTTGAAAACTTTAAAGCCTTTACATTCTTTAACACTGTTGTCTATTTATTATTCTCTCGTCGTCTCTTTGAGACAGGTGTGCTCTTGGTACATCGCTTATTTAAATAGAATAATACTTACTGCCTTATCGAAACTGTTGGACAACTCAGTTATTTCAGTTTCATATAACAAATACATGCCTGTTATGTTTCAATCTCATGGTCTCCAAATCGTTTCAATATTGTATACGTTATCAGCTTATATATAAAGCACAACAATTAGTTAAACATGACTTTAGTATAAAGTCATCCACTTCATAAATGGTACGTATATGTAATTTAATTACTTGTGTGTTAGTTTTAAATTCTTTTATTTTATTTCATTACATGTTATTGTAATGATAACTTTATTCACTGGATTTGACATTTTTCCAGAAAATTCAGATCAGTTCTGTTAAACCTGATAAACAAGCATTAGTAGAAACATTGTATCTTTTGGTGACCTGGATTCAGAGCCAGTTTAAGCTTTGGAGTAAACAATTGTTTTTATTATTTTAACTTATAGTAAGATTCATTTAGTAGAGTCAAAGCCGTACATAGCATACGTGATAGTCGGCCTGGAATGTTTCTACGTCGCTTGAAAGTAAGTGATCACGTAACCCCATTAGGTCATCTGTTTTGCGTTGTAGTTAGGATTAAATCTCATGTTATCATAGTGATTTGGCCAGGCTTGCATTTAACTTTTGGAGCTCAAAGGTGTTTTTGTTGTGACCAGTTTGAGTTGAGGTTTTTATTTAAATTCAATTTAAAGTAATTTATTTACCCTGGAAAAAAAACTAGTGCTCATCAGAAGTCTTGGACAAAGACATTTATTGGAAAGTATTCGGAATTCCAAACTGAAACATTATTCTTGGTGATTCAACAAGGAACCGTTGACGCATCAGGACATGTTATTGAAGACGTCATCGCCTTCCATCTTGGAACTTCATCGGGATTCGAACTGCGATTCACAGAGGACTTTTTATTGATAAGACTTACATTTGTTAATTCTAGGATTAATTTTGGATTAGTTTCATAAACCGTAGGTCCTTATTCTTATTTTTACCATGTTTTCTAGGGAAATAAATTATTTTATTAAAGTTTACAAAGCTTGTTGGCGTCACTCTTTTCTTTGTTACTTTTGTGCGAGTCTAGACACGTAACAATAAATAATCGTATTATCTAATAATATATTCTTGATTTTATTATATTTCTTAGGTACATTTAGAAAGGGCCGTTTGTCAATATTGGTTTGCATTTCAATTCCAAATTTGAATTCAGAAGTTTCAGACGTATCATTTATCAAATAATCAATAGAATTGACCATTCGACAGAGTTGGTTTGTCCATTGCTCACTTTAACAAAAATTATGTCTGTTGGTGTAATTCATTTTCTATATGCCCTTTGTTATTTGTTCCCAAAAGAAATTCCCTTGTGTAAGCAACATCAATTTCAGTGTCGTAGGAAAGATCTCGGTAATATTGGTCTTTGTTTTGTACTGCAAAGTCGCCGACATCAGCCATTGGGAAGGTACAAACTATCAAGAGAATACTTTACGCCTGACTCATTGTCCGTAGACGTTATAAAATATCCATTTACAACTGGAATTTATATTTTCAAGTAATTTGCCATATTTACTAAATTCTTTCAAACGCACGAATAATTTAAAGTTTGCTTTCTATTCTGATTTTTCTATGGATGAATATACAGCTACTTTACTGACTGAGTGATCATCTTCTGGTTTCAACCAAATACATTTTTTTTTTTAATAAATCCAAACTCTGTTTAGGTTGAAATCATTGAAGATTAGCCATCTTACATTTTTGAGATCCTCGAGTTTTACTGTAAATGTAGCCCAATACAAATTTGTGTATGTGTCGCATGAAATATATAATATATTCGCTATTTATAACGTCATGTTATAACAATCTTGCTGCAAGAATTGTTCATGCCTATCTGGCTACTAGCATTACTGAATGTAATCTGTAGATCATATTCTTTTC
Organism: Megalonaias nervosa; assembly: GCA_016617855.1. Lineage (NCBI taxonomy): Eukaryota > Metazoa > Mollusca > Bivalvia > Unionida > Unionidae > Megalonaias > Megalonaias nervosa. The sequence continues at coordinate 19,259 of JAECUM010031444.1, read as the reverse complement.
TACCACAGCGCAGGACATATTTTGTGATGCTTAAAAGAGACTAGTCAATGCTTTTGTTCCCCTGAATGGGATTTTTTAACACTACCAGCAATGACCTCACTTCATGCCATTTAATCTTGCAAACATATATACATTCGTCACTTGATACTGAAATTATGGCTTTTATTTTAAAGTTATGAAATAGTCCAACACCGCTTTTAAAAAAGTTGAATCTATCGCCGTTCGGTTTTGGGTCATTATTTATATTGCTCACATTGTTTTATTTTTCGCTCTACTGAATGCACACATTTAAGAAATGTTAATGTTGTCATGAACTCAAATGTATTTTTGTTGGTTAGAAAATGTTAGTGGGCCAGCTCCGAAATACTACTATGGTTTAGGAACATGACGGTGATTAGGAACATATAAGTGTTCCAGATATGTTCTCCTAAAGAGAAAGGGGAGTTGAGTTTAGAAAATTTCTTAAGTGATCCAGAACCACGAATCTTCTATTACGTGGAGTTTTATCAGATACTGTACCAAATGGTCATAACATATGAAAGTCTCATGCTCAGAACAGAGGAAGCTTTGGACTCATTTTATCAAGAACAACGTGGTTCATCTACTACGAATTGCCTTGATCGTTGATTTCATACGCTTTTGCATAGAATAATTGTTGTTTAGAAGTGGTTTGGTGTGCTAGTGTGATGTCTGGATAATAGGAAAGGTTTCAGTTTCCATTTTAAAGCTATAGAAGTTGATCAGTGAAGCTAGGGTAAATATAACTTTTTCCCAGTTCTGATGAGATTTACTCAATCAAATATTCACTGCAAAGAAGTGAACTGATGTGAAGCATAACAGTAAGATTATGAGAGAGAGAGAGAGAGAGAGAGAGAGAGAGAGAGAGAGAGAGAGAGAGAGAGAGAGAGAGAGGGTGGAGGAGGGGAGCTTGTATCCGTATTCTAGGTTGTACATAAAGGATGGATTAGGTATACAGAACGGTCGCAATTTGATTTACATGTTTTCCTGACACTGTACCTCGAGATAAAACGAACATTTCCAGCATTCAAAGTACGTATCATTTACTCCTTTTGTAGTAAAACAAGCATGTTTAAATAGGCCCCTGTTTCTTTGCGATTAACATCAATGCCGAGTGGTCAGGGTCTCCAATACATTTTCTCCTTCTGCCAGGGGACTATTTGGGCGAGTGACATGGCCCTCTTTTCGACACAGTTTCCTCTCCTCTTCTGTCTTCATCTGCGAAAAGACAATGTTTTAATATATTTAATGAATGTGAAGCTCTGCATTAGAAAGAATGGTGTCCAAAGTGACTCAGATAATTAGGGGGATTATAAAATGTAACGGGAGAATGTTTTAGGATTGACGAGATAAGCAATCTACAACTTTGGCATTATTTTGGGGATAGTTTAGCCAGCCAGATATCTTGACATACCAGATCTATACAACCCTGATAGAAACCGAATCAGTTACACGCGTGTGCTAGATACTGCCAATGATGATGACGTTGAAGCACAAATTGCACTTGTTGGTCGTTGTTTTCGTGGGTGAGAATTGGGAATATTCCAGAAATCTCGACTGAAAATGTGTCTGAAAATGCAAAACAACGCAAACATTTGCACAGTTCCGTTTTGTTATTAGACTACTTGCCTGTTGGCATTGACACATACAACGGCCTGTTCACTTCCTCGGGGTACGATTCAATAGACTATTTAATTCTCTCAAAAGCCGTGCTTTCTTCATCGAAAAACATGCAGGTATATAAATGTAGATCGATTGATATTTACAGTAGTTCCTTTATATTCCAGGAGAGTCAATGAAGGAAACAGATGAAATCAATACATATTCATAAATGCATTTATACAGATATCAGAGATGGGTACCACAAAAATTGGAGTACTGTGGTATACCGTGGTTCTTCCGGAACATACCCTGATACGTACCACGGTACTAAGCGTTTATATTAGCGACCAATAATTTTATTTTCTGGCACATGGATATGTAATTTTTTTGTATAAGTTTCCAGCTCTCAAATAGCTGAAAAATATCGTGCTCTGATTTATATCAAGATAACACCATGTAAAATTAATGGCATTATTTAAAAAAAAAATGAATTTTCTTGAGATAAATAAAACAAATATCACAACTGGTCAGATAATCGAAGTGTTATATATATGATTCACAGTTTATAGATATAAATGTATTTGATATTGTCGAAATCACTTTGTAACAAATACAACTATTTTAAACAAAAATGTTTTAATTTTTGTAATTATTTTTAAACGAAAATGAATAGATTCTTAACATGTTTAATTCGTAACAAGTTTGCTGGGGCGTTTACGTACTATCCTTATTGACGGAAAGTACCGAAGTACCGGTACAGTGAAAATACATCTTGGTACGTATGATTGGAAAAAATACCTCATTAAATTAGAATACCGTAATATCGCGCACCTCTAACAAATATGGATATACATTATACATAATATATTAATATTATTATCTAGATCCACCCTTCATTCGTCCGTCCGTCCGTTCGTCACTCTTCCGCATGTATTAGTATAAAATTCATCTCCACATATGCAAGGCAATATTGATTGTGAATTACCGATGATTTTCGACAATTTTATTTTCCTACTGCTTTATTACTATCTTGCACCAACAAAGTATAAATTGTGCGGTTAGAAAGAATGAGCCTGCAGTTTTCAACCACCCTGCTATTTTTAGTTCTTTGACTAATGTATGCAAATTATTTTTGTAATCACGGAAGAAACCGACTGATAATGATTGCAACTGAGGTTCAACTCATAATTCCGTTTTTTTAAAAACAACTGTTGTCATCTAGAGACTCCTGATGCATACACGGATTATACCTTCGTTACCATAAAACAGAGTATAAAGATTAGGCAACTTTTTTTTTTTTAAAGATGCGCTATAATATCTCTGTTTAGTTAGATGTCTACAAGGTAAATAGAATCGCGTGGATGTTTGTTTTATGTCAATATATCTTTGATTATTTTTGTGTTACGTTGATTTGCTTGAGCATGTATGATGATTTTCTATTCATTTATTGTGCATCGATGTTAAGTGTGTCAAATGAGCAAGCACAAAAAATAATTCAGACTTTACGAAATGAATTTATGGTTATTTTTCTGCCATACAAAGTTAATCAGGAACGACAGTTGATCATTATTCGATACTTGAATAGTTTAAATACATATGGAATAGTTATATGCAATCTATCATTTTGATATTTACGATTTGCATATGGTTAAATAGTTGAATCAATCGTATGTACCATATTTTACTGCGAGATCAGGATCTACATTGTTTGTTATACTTATTACTTCTAACTTACTGCATCATGCGACGGCCGATTGGGCCTGTGCAGTTTGCCGATGGATTCGATTTATAATCAAGCATATAAAATCAATTGTTGTTAAAAGTTCAATTAGATTCTTAAATAGGTTTCGATTTATGTGACATTCGCTATAATGCCTGAAAAATTATCTCGGTTATGACAATTCAAGCAAGTATTAAACATATTAAGCTGTGGAAAGCAAAACCAATAAGACAATGATTTAATGATTGGAGTATATCGTTGAGTTTTAAAGGACTGAAAGAATAAGGATAATAAATGATGACTAATGGTACGCAATAGCAATATCAAGCAACATTTCAAAATTAAACTCTCTTTCGGACTTACATTGCTACTATTTCAAGAAAGATCGTTTAATGTTGTGTGACGCTTTTGAAGAGTTTGGAAATGTCTTCATGAATAATTACAAGCTTGATAGAGCACTGAACTGCAGCGAGACTGGGATGGCTTTGAAGAGAGTTTGAATATAAGAAAATGCTTGAAGTTAATTAAAGACATGAAAGATAGGTAAATACGTACAGTTCCTTAAAGACTTGAAGTTTGACAAACACTTACATTTACTTCAAGCTTGATAAAGACTTATAGTTACTTAAAGATTAAAGATATATAAAAACTTACAGTTACTTAAAGACTTGAAGGTAGATAAAGATTTACAGTTACTAACGACTTAGTGATAGGTACATAGTTGAAGTTACTTAAAGACTTGAAGATAGATAAAGACTTACATTTATTTAAAGACTTGAAGTAGGTAAAAACTTAAGTTACATAACGAATTGAAGTTAGGTAAAGACTACAGCAGCATACAGACTTGAAGATATGTAAAGTCTTAAAGTACCATAAAGACTTGAAGTTAAATAAAGACTTGAAGATAGGCAAAGACTTACAGTTACTTAAATACTTGAAGTTAGATAAAGACTTAGAGTTTCCTAAAAACTTGAAGGTATGTAAAGACTTAAAGGTACTTAAAGATTTGAAGCTAGGTAAAAACATTTATAGTTACTTAATGACTTGGTAATAGGTAAAGGCTTACAACTACTTATAGACTTGAAGACAGGTAAAGACCTACAGTTACTTAAAGACTTGAAGATTGGTAAAGACTTACAGTTGCTTAAAGACTTGAAGATAGATAAAAACTTACAGTTACTTAAAAACTTGAAGACAGGTAAAGACTTACAGTTACTTAAAGACTTGAAGACAGATAAAGACTTACAGATACTTAAAGATTTGAAGACAGGTAAAGACTTACAGTTACTTAAAGACTTGCAGACAGGTCAAGAGTTGAAGTTACTTAAAGACTTGAAGACAGGTAAAGACTTACAGTTACTTAGAGACTTGAAGACATGTAAAGACTTACAGTTACTTAGAGAGACTTGAAGACAGGTAACGACTTACACTTACTTTAAGACTTGAAGACAGGTAAAGAGTTGAATTTACTTAAAGACTTGAGGACAGGTAAAGACTTACAGTTACTTAAAGACTTGAAGAGAGGTAAAGACGTACAATTACTTAAAAGACTTGAAGACTGGTAAAGACTTACAGTTACTTAAAGACTTGAAAGCAGATAAAGACTTACAGATACTTAAAAACTTGAAGACAGGTAAAAACTTACAGTTAGCTATAGACTTGAAGACATGTAAAGACTTACAGTTACTTAGAGACTTGAAGACAGGTAAAGACTTACACTTACTTTAAGACTTGAAGACAGGTAAAGAGTTGAAGGTACTTAAAGACTTGAGGACAGGTAAAGACTTACAGTTACTTAGAGACTTGAAGACAGGTAAAGACGCACAGTTACTTAAAGACTTGAAGACAGGTAAAGACTTACAGATACTTAAAGACTTGAAGACAAGTAAAAACTTACAGTTACTTAGAGACTTGAAGACTGGTAAAGACTTGCACTTAATTAAAGACTATGATCTGAGTCTGAAGGGAAGGGATGAACCTGATATCAGATAGATCGGCTAAAGCAAGTCACAAGTACTATATTGATGAAGAGGGTACCATTCGATATGATGAAGAATACGCTAGGTCATGGTCAATATTATTTTTTGTGTAACTAAATGCCAACAGTTACGTTGGACCATGACTAAACCATGACCGTCAGCATTTTGAATGGGCAACACAACAACAAATCAAAATCAACATGGAAATCTGATATCTTCGGAAGAATATGAAGGTCCTGGTAGTACATTTGAAGTAAATTGAGAAGTATCGATACAGTTATATGATTACATATTAGCGCCAGAAAAAAAAAATATCACAAGAATGTGACTTGCAGCCATTTTAGAACCAATTCATGGACAAAATAAAAGCATAATGTGCACGTTCAAGATCCATTATCGTAATGTTGACATTGTATACCAGTAATCCATCATTGTAATTTTGACGTTGTACACAAGTTATCCATTATCGTAATTTTTAGGTTGTATGCTAGCTAGATCTGAAACAAATGAACATGCACTTGGCTGTGTAGTTATACTGAATTAAATATCACTCTGAGAAAAAGAACAGCCAATACCATTTGAAACATATTTCTTTTCTAAAACTAATGGATAATTATGTGTTTGGTAAACGGGTGGAAAATCTTTGCGAGAAGTTTCTTATATACAAGAATGACGTATCACTTGCAAAGAAAATATAAACGGCAGATCATAGCTGAGGAGATGGTGTAAGAATGCATGCAGGACATGCAAATTGAATCCACTGAATTTATCTATGTCGAATTTACAGTATTAGAGTTATCAATGTTGCTGAAATACGAATTGTACTACAACAAGTTAAACCATGCACAATTTGCCGAAAAACTAAGGTTGTTAATTAAACATACGGGCTAATTATGTATTCATGTAAATATAAGACAGCTATCATATGGTGCTCCTCGGACCAATAACAAAGATCATATGATTTTCAGAAATGAATTAAGTGGCGTGACTATGCAATAATGTTGTGGTATTAGGAATGGGCTCTTTTCATGTTCATGACAGGAAATATATATGCAAGTCTATTTGGAAATGTGTGATAATCGAAGTTTAACATGTATAACAATTGACTTTATGATTTCGAACTGAAATAAAATCGAGATGAATTTAATAAGATCTTCACGCTACGTGATATAAAATATTGAGTTAATAACGTTGTTTTGTCAGCAACAATGTAAAGCTTTACATTACCAGAGTACCATATGGTTCCAACAAATTAAATGTCACCATCACAAAAGACTGCGCAGCAAGTAAAGGAGATAATGGAAAAATAACGATTGCCATTTAAGGATTGTCTGAGGTAATAAAACTGAAAGTAGTATCATGAATATAGAGAATACATCATGAGTACAATCAAAGGTAAAATAGTGGGCATAGAAATAATGCCAAAAGGCAAAGAAATAATAAATACAGATAGAACACAATCAAAGGTATAAACATGGCCATAGAAATGAACCTAACAGGAAAAGAGATAATATAAAAGACAGAACACACATTTATCTGTTGAGTAGGATTCGTGTCGCATGTACCAATTTGACAATGGTTTAAATTTTTCTAGGGTTTCATCTTCAAGTTTTAAAAAGTCATGGTGGTTTTGTAACGCCGTTACGTCTAGAACAGGGATGACTTAATTCCCGATTGCAGTTTTGATTTATCTGCTTCTGAGGAAAAGAGCAAGCATTACAACTAAACAAATCTAAGGTTTATGCATGTAAGTTTGCAACAGAATTTCTACCTCTTGTAGCCAACTAGCAATTAGCAACGTCTAAGCAGTTCGTATTAAAAGAGGTAATAAGAAGCCTTGAATTCTCTCTGAAATTTTTCACGTTCTAGTTCTGTTTCAGCTACTCAATTCCGTAATGCCTGCTGCTGAATGCTAACTTATGTAAATGTGTCTCATTCATCTTCTTATTATCGAACATGCCACTGTCGTCTATAACTGATAGAGTATTACCGCTTTTGTCAGCCTTAAAGATTAAGTCCTATGATTTGCATAATTCATCGCTTATCAACCTGACCTATCACGAGTACGTTGTCGTCTCTAAAAGACCATTTCCCCTTGTAAGTCCTGTTGTACGTAACGTCTGAACAGATGATGACACTATAGACAAAGACATGCCATATTTCATTTCAATAATATCTAGTGCAAATGTTGTCTTTTAATATTATGGAGCACAATGTATAATAACGTTATGAGGTTGCAGAAATATTTAATCTAAATATCAGATATAGTTTCTATGTGGAATCAAAAACGGTGTCAGTCTTATCCTGTGTTGTAGAGTAGTTATCAGATTTAATCTCGTTGGCCTCCAGATAATGTAGAGATTCCTCCCTCATTGATTCTTGTGGAGATAATTGGTAAGCGTCTTTGTTATGGAGCTAATTTGTAACGGGTCATTGTGTAGGATATTTTTATCGATGTGCTGAAATCATATATGGAAGATATCTTGTTCAAGAAGAAGAGAATGATATTACCATAATCATTATATCTGACTTTCACCACGATGAAATATAAACTAAATTCAGGCACAACCAGACCATCATTTAAAACAATGTATTTCATTGCTTTAAACTTGTTGAACATCTCTTATACAAATTTGTAGTCCTTTAGGTTATTTTGATCCTTCAACATTCTAGAAATGTTGTTGTTGTTGTTGTTGTGGGGCTTAACGCCATTTTTCAGCACACGATAGGCTATACATGGCGGCCAGTATTAATGGTGGAGGAAGAAACCGGGAAATCCGCGGAAAGAACCACCGACCCACGAGAAGCTACTGGCAAGCTTTCTCACATATCCACATTCGCCGAATCTTAGACTCGAACCAACGCAGACAGAGGTGAGATGGCAGTGATCCGTAACGGAGAGCGCTTTAGACCACTCGGCCACTCGGGGCCCCCGAAATGTAGTTGCATATAGAATCAAAAACTTTTATGTGATCACTTTTTATTGCATCGGTAATATATTTCATTAATTAACAGATAGATGAATGGATAATAGAGGTCTTATTACATTTCACACATGTATCACTTTAATGTTGGCTTTGTGGTGTTTATAAACGCCTTGTGCCTTTACAATTTAATACCATTTGGATGCTGCTGACTTGAAACACAATTAAATTTTAATTTTTTTTACTTTTTATTGTCTGCTGGATTGTGCTCATGATTATTTATTACGTATATTTAATTTGTACTGAGTGAAAAAAGATTGTCAATAATTGCGGGTAGGATTTTGGGCCTGCATGACTAATGTCCTTTTTATGAACAGAATATAGCATAAGTAATTTTGGTCTATGATTTTAGTTTATTATTATTATTATTATTATTATTATTATTATTATTATTATTATTATTATTTGTAGGTAAACATGTTTACTTGGATTTGAGTCGAGGGCATTAGTTTCCCCTCAGGAATTACTGGTCTACCTGATGTTTCCCATATTCTTTATTAAAGTTTTGTTAATATACATGAACATTAACAACAAAGAATGTTCTAGAACGAAATTTTGACACTTATCCGGGTCTTTTTAGTTTTTATATAAGGGAGGAGCAAACAGAAATTATTTATTCCTATCTTAACATCTGAAGTGGAAACAGTCGTTTAGTTGTGTTCAGTTTTAATTTGAGAGGACTTATTTATTTAAATTATATATTAGAATTACAAAGTGTTCATTAATATACTCGGACTAAATAAATCACTATTTTGGGGTTAATGTGAATTTATTTACAGACAGTTTGGATTATATCATAGTGGTGGATCAAGACTGTTAGCACATTAACATTATTCCAGGCTATTGGCTGATCAGCACATTCAAGATTGCAATTAATTTGGAACACCACTGGAATTCATTCGAAATACAATACACTCTGGGACATGTGAGAGAACGCTTAGGACGTTTTGGTATTTAATTGATAATACTGTAAGTTCTTTTTAAGACAACTTGTTTATTCATGGGAAATATATTATTTGTTGAATTTGACAAAATTAGTTGGATTTTGCTCTTTTCTGTTGCCTAGTTTAGATCCGTATATCAACTATAAACTAAATTGAAACAAGCAGCATATGATTTCTTCAATATTTTCTTTATTTGGATACAGAATCTGAGTTCAATATTTGTTGCGTGTTAAACCGTGTTAATTCTGTTTTGTTTTACTTGCCATTTACTACTGTAAAAGTCCACGATAGTTCTGGAAACGGATTTGGCTGTTGGTTTAGAACAGTAATTTGTTTTGCTGCATCAATCTACGAGTGTTTTATCAGGTACGTAGTATTTGAAAATGTAAACAACTATATTTTTTGATCCAATCAAATACATATATAAGGCAGCAATATCATCATCTAACTAGGTAATGCGTTGTCGTTGACTTACGCAAACTTGTATCCCTTATGTTGTCTTGTGATACTAAAGTTATTATTGCTCCTGATGTAGCATCTGTACTTTTAATCCTTTGAATTATGCTGTGTTGACTATAAAGTTAATTTTTCTGTCAAACGTACACATTTATTAATGAGCTTAAATCCTCCTTTTGATAATGTACTTAGAAGCAAAACTGTCGTTGTTAGAAGCTTGCGTGTCAAGATAATAAATTAAAAGAAAAGCCACTATTAAGAATTACCTTGAAGGTGTTATAAAATGGTTTATATCAATATGTTTATAATGCCCATGAGTCATCTTGGATTTAAAGAAATAATGTTAAAATTTAAGAGCAGTATTGTATCTGCCTTAGATTCACTTATCGACAATATGTGATGTTTTGAATAACTTTTCTTACCGAAAGTCATATAGGCCGAATGCAGATAACGATATGTTTTCAGTATAACTAATTTTGTAAATGAAGATGGTTCATGGATTAGACTGGAGATTAGTATATTCAATATAAACTTCATAGAAACATTTTTTTAATTGTTTGGCTAGTAAATGTTATACTAACTAAATTTACGGTAATTTATTTTATTTTAACATTAATTCAGATAATCAATATTCCGTTTTACACTAACCTATTTAACTTACAATGAAAGATAAAGAACATCGTAGGAAGATATATTTTCCTAACAAAATATGTTATAATAATTATGATTCATCTTCTAAAGAAAATCTAATGCGGAAAATATAGGGGGATTCAAGCAAAAATGCTGCATACAATTTTACCAGCAAATAGTTTCTTGAGGAAATTTCATAAAATTTCAAATTCCTTGTGTAAAAGTTCTATAGTAACTTTTTCCCATGTATTTTGACTCGGTCCAAAAGCAAAATTAATCTTAATTGGTTTTACCAAACGGCCAAAGACTGAATGGAATCATCTTCATAATGGTCCTATTTTCTTCTTGGTAAATTAATAGTAGACACGCTGATGAAGTCATCAATTTATATATGTTGCAGCTGAAACTATACATTTACAGATGTAGACTTAATTGTACCTCGACGAATATGATTCGCTCACTTCAAGAAAGAAATGGAATTAAACTTTGGGTCTGAAAACCATTATGCATATGTATGTAGTAAATGAGATTGTATTCACATCAAAAGATATATATACCAAATCATTGTATAATTGTTCGTAAGAATATACTTATGGTAGAACCCACCGGAAGTGGTCAACCTGGTTAAATAAAAACCTACCTTACAGCTACATCCTTTCAAAGATCACTTTTCTTGTTTTAACAAGTTAACATGTTACTTTATATAACTGTTTTGGAAGGCTTAGCAGTATATTCTGTTGGTGATTTTCTTTGTTGACTTCATGCATGTGGTTAAATGTTATAAAGCTAACATTTAGTGCAGACAGGGATTTTATTTATAGAGCCCAGTGAAGCATCTAATATCATTTGCTGTTTTGTAATCTTCGTGTAATTCTACAACAATTAATTAATGTTTCTCTGATTTTCCAGCAAGATTTATTGACAGACAAACATTCTGGCGTTTAACAGAAGCTGCATTAACACCGAAACACAAAATAACATGTTATTGCTTTCAACAGATTCGTTTTTGTGTAAGATGACGAAAGCAAGCAGATCTTATTCTGCTGGTTCTGAAAGGTCAGAAGCAAGAAAACTTGTATGGAGTTCTTTCATAATCAACTGGATTTATAAAATGTAATATAGCCTAGTTAACGTTGATACGTGAGTGCCTAACGTAAGCCAGATATTTTTCGTGAATCAGCATTTATGACTATAGCACAAGATTTTATCATAGATGTAAAAAAAACTACGGAAAGATAAAGAACGAATCCAGTGTATAAATAATATAGTCCCCACAACCAAACTAGATGGACCATAAATGTTCATGGAAAATGGAGAAGAAGTAAATGGAAGTAATTTTGACTGATATAAAAATCTGACAACGGATTAAAAGGAAGATATTGATATTTTTTAGTCAGTTTATAAACTAGACGAAGCTTTCAATAACACGTATACCAGTTATAATGCTGCTGTTATAATTGTAAAAAAAAGGGTTTAACATTTATCAACAATTATTACATCTATACATCTGACAATATCAAGTTTTGCTCTCTAGATACAAAAACTGGTATCAGTTTTAAAGGGTGTTTTAGTACGGAACTTACCGATGGACACGTTAGTACAGAATAATTCTTGGACAAGTTAGTACGGAATAATTCTTGGACAAGGTAAAATAAGGCATGACCGAGATTACCAACTACATGTTAGATAGAAACAACATGGCACCAACAGCACTTCCTGGTTTCAGGTATAATTAGATAGCTTTTAAAAACAGATGGACATGTTTCATTCTCGACTTGATGCCCAAGCTGACCAATTGTTTGAAACAAAAGGTAAATAAAGAAGCACAAACGATTTCAGAAAGTAAATTAGACCATAACTCATAAATCATTAGTACTAATATAAATAACTCTCTTTTTGTTTGTTTGTTTGTTTCACATATTTCACGGTCTTTTAAATATTGAGCAGTTGTGGTTACAAGACTGTTACCATTTTGTCTTTCTTGTCTCCGAAGGTCCCAGTGATGGTATCTTCCTCTGTTTCGCTGCTGTTTTTCGTTGGACGCGTTATTAACGACTCCTGAACAGGTGATGGAATCGTATTTTTACACCGATGCACGGTTCTCAATACATTTCAAAATTAGAAACATTTGCCCTTGACCCCCAAAATCTAAATAGTCAAAATGAAAATCTCCTTAGTCAAAATTGAAATTGCATGAGTTATTTGCATTTGACAATCATGAGCTCATGGGTGGGATTGCTCGTAATTCGTGAAGCACACTAAAGTTCAAGATTTCTTGTCTCAAGCTGAATAATGAGGAACACTTGTACAGTATTTTCTAAGACAAATACCAGCAGAGAGTGAAACAGACATTGTAATTACTGACGTTTGCATAAGTATCTCTATTTTTAATTGTTAGATCTGGCAGTTCATTTTTTAAACAGAGAGAGAGAAAAGAAAGTTTGTTTCAATAAAACAATACGTCTAATAGAACAAGATTATTCTATCTCATTATTTAGTCTCGAGTAATTCCAAAGTACGAAATAAAGCACTAAGCATAATGTCTGGTAAATACATTAATTAATTCAGATATGGATATTGATAATAATGCATGAGTACAAGTGATTCGCTTTCAGAAAATGATGCTTATGTGTACATCTTTTACATTTGGGTGTGAATCCAGCTGCAGAACATTTGATATCAGAAATATATATTTGAAGAGTGATTATACAGAAGATTCTTTAGATTTTGCTGTGCGCTTATCTTTTTGTGTATTTTCTTGTCTTTGCTATCTCTGACAATATGACTTTACAAATCGACTTTATTATGGAGCTGAACCACATTTTTCCTTACACATATTACATATTTCCTTATATAAATATTCATCTTCATTCGATGTCTTCAGTGTGTTTTCCAGAGAGAATCAAGTCTTAATAATGTATGGCTTGTTCATTTATATTTCTTGCAGGACCACCTGAAATCACAGGCACTTGGATAAATGACTAACTGATTATGAATCCTCTACTTATTCATAGATCCGAACATCCGGGTAATTAACAAGAAGAGTGCTGTCTCTTGCGTAGATACGCCAACTTCCGCCTCTCTGTCGGTGAAACATTAACCTCTCAACAATTGTTCGAAGGCAGTTACACTAGCAGGCAGTTATAATATTGTTACATTAAGATTGGTGTACAAAATGCCTAAAACTTGTGCTGCTGTGGTTTGCAAAAATCACAATATGATGAGGAAAAAATTGTCATTCTTTACGTTTCCAAAACACGTGGAAAGACAGAAAATGTGGTTGTCACTACTGAAAAGGGACAAGCCAGACGGTAAGCCATGGGAACCAACTAAACACTCAGTCATTCGCGGTGATCATTTCATCACAGGTAAGTTTTTACTTTTACAATAATTAATTTAATGCAGTATAAGCATCTTTATGTTTTTATTTTAAAGTGTATCTATTACTAGGGCCGGAAGGTAACTTACACACACACACACACACACACACACACACACACACACACACACACACAAACGTCACTTGAAATTTGGCCACCGTTTTATTCTTGGGTATGTTTATTGGGTATTATGCACACTTTGAGTGAACAGGCACAAACTTTTGCGTTGTTGCCCTTTTGCAATTTGGAACCACCAACCCCACCCTCAACGTTGGACCTGATCTGGCCCTGATCAAAGGAAAACAAAAATCATTAAACCACACATCAACAGAATTACTGATACTATTTTTCTACTTATAATAATGGTAGCATTTCCCTTAATTTGTATAAAATGCGCAATTTTTACATTGTTAAATTATAGTAAGAGATTTTAATATTTTAATTTAAAATTAATTTTTTTATTAAATATATGTATTTTTCTGTTTTTTGTGACATTGAAATTTTCAAGAATGTGATTATTTTTCAAGAATATGACTTTTAATATATGTTATCTCGTGTCATGTTTTGCAAGCAACTGACAGATTTTTCATATATGAATCATAACTCCTGCACTCTGCAACTGATGACTAAGCTTTACTCACAAAAAAGTGATCTAGAACCCATGCACCATTATGATTCAAGTACATAAGTATTTAGACAAGTTACTATCATACTGAATTATTTTAGTGCTATACACTTCGTGCCAATTTGCAAATTAGTTAACATAGTATTTTTGAAATATTGTGAAATTTCATGAATTATTTGCTCTTTACAGGAAATCCACATGAGGATCCAGACCACCCTGATTACGTACCCTCAGTGTTCGAGTTCGCCACAAAAAAATAAAAAATATGTACAGCAAAAGAAGATGGTACGCTATGAGAATACAATGAAATGGACAAATTGAGTCTGAATCGATTGCAACATCAAGCAAGAATGTGAAGGAGTCTCCTGAGGAGCTGAACACTGCTGTACTAGGCTCACGAACACCCATATAGCAAACACCCAAGAAAGATACTTATGGCACATCCCAAATGTCTCCCTGGGGCTCTCCAGATTCATCATCAAACATTAACAAGATCTGCACACAATCGCTGCCACAAACAGCGATGGAACAACCACTAACACCATCTGAACGAGAAAAAACTTATACTGAAATGTGCAGTTTGAGAGTAGAGCGAGACCTATTTCAACAACAGGTGCAAAATTTACGAATCAAAATTGAAATAGTTAAGCTTTCATCAAGATTGATTGAAAATAATGATAACAAATCCATATTTAATACTGGAATCAAGTGGGATATATTTTTATCATTGTTCAGTTTTATGCAAACATTTATCAACAGAACACCACTAGCCAACAAATTATTCTTGCAAGATCAGCTGTTTGTAACACTTGTCAAATTACGACTTGATATGCCGTTTGAATATCTCGCAGATCAATGTGGAATTCCAATATCAACTTTGCATGACATGTTTTGGAGATGGATAAATATTTTAAGTGCAAAGTTAGACTTTCTTATTCATTGGCCAGACAGGGAAACTTTAAGTAAAACGTTGCCAAGTGTCTTCCGTAACAAATTTCCTAGACTTACATGCATAATTGACTGCTTTGAAATATTTATTGAAAGACCCAAACAGTTTAATGCACGAGCCAAATGTTATTCCAATTATAAAAAGCACAGCACAGTCAAAATATTTATTGGCTGCAGTCCACTGGGATCAGTGACATTTTTATCTACAGTTTGGGGAGGCCGAGTTTCAGACACAGAGATTGTAAGATCATCAGGGTTTCTTAGTCCAAATTTACATCTTCCAGGTGACCAGATTCTTGCAGATAAGGGATTCACATTACAGGATGACTTTGCAAGTGTGTGTTCAGCAGAACTGATCATATCTGCATTTACAAAAGGCAAGAAACAGTTGTCTGTAGGGAGGTAGAGAAGTCACGGAATATAAGTAGTGTACGAATACATGTTGAAAGAATTATAGGTCTGATGAAGAACCTATACAAAATTCTACAAGGAATTCTACCAGTAAGTATGATAAAATCATTAAATGATGAAGCCAGTAACGAAAATCAAGCTCGCATTGATAAACTGATTCGTTTATGCGCCAGTTTAACCAATCCTGGTGATGGCATTGTATACAATGAAGACTAGTGACTCAGCTGTTACAAATATGTAGTAACCCAGTATGTTCTATTGACAAAAATTTCCATCTTGTGGTAGCAACATTATCAAAGTATTTCTTTTTTAAGTGACTTTGAAAAGAACTGTGGTGGTTAATAGGTTTAGATGAAATATATTTAGATATATAGTAAGAAAGCACTGGCAGCAATAAATGTGTGAAGATAAAGTCATTGTTCAAAAGTTTATTGATAACCACATATGTCAAATTTAATGTCTGACAATATATGTTGTACATGCAATAAATGATGTTACCTACAATTTGTACTTTTCATGCAATATGTTCTGAAGAACTACAAACATTCAGAATCAAACTGTATTTTTTACACTCCTTGCAAAACCACTGTCCTTTTGGCACACGTTTCATTTTTATACATTTCAGATGGAACCATTGTATTTTGCATTTTGGATTGTCACAACCAATCATATTTGCTTTACCATCATCTTTAGAATGGCATAAACAGTACAATCTTTGGTCAGTTACAATGCTTTGTAAAGTAACTGCACTGTGTCCCAACCTCCTTGTTAGCAGTTCAGGCATAACCCAGTTTACATAGAATATTTTAACTCTATCAGTCATCTTAGAAATGAAGTCATTGTGTCTGGAAATATGTGATATAGCTGCCATTCTTAATGTGTACACAACAAGATCACACGTTTCAACATTGTGGACAAATAGTTGAAGTAGAACTTGACTATAATATTTATGGTTATCTTTCAAGGCCCTTCCATCTTCAGTTAGACATGAAATAGGGTCCTTTATATATTCTTCTAATGTTGATTCTTTGTGCGAAAATGGACATTTAACTTCTACAACTCGGCCACTATGACATGAACACGATGCCAGAGAATCTGCACTGGCTGGTAAGAATGGCCACTTGTTACAGATTAATAATCCTGTTGGTTGCCTTTTAAAATCTTTGTGAATTGTTGCCAATGTTAATGCATATTCCTCTAAGGCAGTCGCCTCATTTACCTTTCCCCATCTAACTGCTGGAATATGGTCAAGAGATTTCATACTTGGATAACGTAATGACTAATGTAGCGATGGAGATGGGTTGTCTAAGTTTGTGTGTAAAATATCATGGACTTTTGAAGAGGTTATGCGGCCAATGCGTTGCTCGTGCCAAGTTAAAGATGAGCTCTGGCTTGTTGTTAAATCATGAATATAGCTTATGACCTCTGCACTGTTTTGTAAGTTGTTGACCTGATCAGGACATTTCTCTAGCAGATCTCCTTTAATTAGTGTACAGTTGTCTTGATTATATAGTGAACGTAGACACTGTGGAAGTTTTGGGTCTGGATTTGTCTTCTTTTGCCAATGAAACTTCCCAGAGAATTTTTCAAAAGTACTTAAAACAACAGGCTTTGTTTTACATGCAAACAATTTACCAAGGAAGTTTTCTTGCTCATGAACGGTAGATTTTTTATGCACATGGGAATTTAATTTGTGACTAGTTGCCATCCTGCTATGAACCCTAGCTACACTAGTGCCTTTATAAAACATAATGTCCTTAATTTCGGCCGGTTGAACTTTCTTCACAAAGTCAGAGTTCCACTTGCAAGGTAATTCTGTACATGCCAGACTGGTATAACCTAGGCGTACTGCTCCTTCTATTTTAAAAAGTATTGCAGTTATGTGAGAACAGGATTCTGAAAGCCTGGAAAATAAATAAATAAGGATGTGTAAGTTTCAACTGATTTATTGTGTTAAATTTATGATTTAAATAGAGGAACTCTCTGAATTTAAAAATGGGAATCTACCACACACTACCCAACTCTTTACTATAACCCAGAAAATAAATTATCAGAAAATAATTGGAAAGGGTTTTTGTTTCTTAGACTTTATTATTATGGTCAAAGAAATATATCTAATGTTCATTACTTTTGCTTCGTAGACTTTAATGTTAAGGACACAGAATTATATTATACTGTACCATCCACAGCAAGAGCCACCCAAGGATGATGTGGTTCATCATTTACTCGTTTTGAAGGCATAACATCTCCACGCAGAATCATGTAAGCACTATTTGGTTGGCTTATAGCTCATTACTGTGTGTACCAATCCGGACTGGAAGTAATTGTATGCCTCAAGACTTTTATAAGCTTTCATAGTCACAAGTGTGAAAACGCCTATAGACAGAAAAACAGTTTATTATTAAATTAATAGACATTATTGATAGTTATATGGATTAGGTACATAGGCACAATCATATGTGACCAAGGAATGAGAAGAAAGGAACTGGAGAACAACGCAGCAAAATAACAGTTTTGAAAAAAAGCAGTTTGCATTTTAATTTTGAAAACGATTGTCCAATTTTAAATTAGACATTTTTAAAAAATAAATTTACATTTTTTATGTAATATATACAAGTGATAATATGACAAAAATATATAATAGTATGTTGTATGCTAACTAAATATGGAAGTAATCTGTGAAAATATCATATATCCTTATGACTATAATTTAATTTAAATTTAATGTTAAATTACTTTGCTATACAAAGTGTTTTTTTTTTTTGTTGTTTTTTTTCTCATATAATATTTACCTGGAGAGTCGATTAGATAGAAATACAGATCACCGTACTGGAGTGGAGGCCATTTGCATGGATCGTTTTCCCAAACAGCCGCTGGAAACTTATAAGGACAATCACAGCAGTTTATTAAGTCTAATTTAACCTGATACCGACATTTTGCTGAATTATCAAGTTGATCAAAATAATTATACGCCATTTACATGAATTATAAATATTGGTATTGATGCTTGAAAATTAAACTGGTACAGCGTGTAAATTAGCACAGCGTGTAACTTTTTCAATAGATGCTGAATGTTGCGCGTTGATAGGAGAGGCTTCACCTACGCGATAACCCGGATGTTTTATCTAAGACTGTTCTACGTCACGTCGGATCCATGAATTTATTTCAGATACATCTCAGAATCTATTTCAGATACATCTCAGAATCTATTTCAGATGTATCTCAGAATCTATTTCAGATGTATCTCAGAATCTATTTCAGATACATCTCAGAATCTATCTCAGATGTATCTCAGAATATATTTCAGAATCTGTTTTCTGATACATCTCAGAATCTATTTCAGAATCTATTTCAGAATCTATTTTCAGAATCTATTTTCAGATACATCTCAGAATCTACATCAGATACATTTCAGAATCTATCTATTTCTATTTCTTATCAGATCTTAACAATAATGGTGTTGGTTGATCCGCTAGTGGTTTCTTTCGCAAGAAACTTTTACAGGGATATTTTGAACCCAATTACAGGTATCACAACAGCAGATGTTGTGATGATGTTAAAC
>JAECUM010031443.1:0-22877 GCA_016617855.1 Megalonaias nervosa | reverse complement strand
AGCATTATACTTTATACTGACAAATACATAATTGCAAAGAAGTTGTTTCAACTGTTAAGTGTATCTCATTAAATTGATTGTGTGTTAGTTTTAAAATTCTTTTTATTTTATTTTTGTTTCATTACATTGTATTGTAATGATTATTGAAAGGATTCAAAATTCTTTTTCAGTAATTAAATATTTTCTTTTACTAAATGTTATTTATTTAAGACGTAAAAGTGTTACATGAGAATTATTTTTAGTTAACCTAGCTCGTCTTGGGCTGGCAAGAACGTAAACAGGCACTTAAAATGATTAGTCAGTATCAGGGCCATACTTTGTTTGCGTGATCACTAAATGAAACAACGTTTTTCTGTGATTGTTTCTTAAGTGGGGCTGCACTGGCGTACGTTATAGTTTTCCTGTAAGAGACCACATGACCCATCTCGCGAGACTTGAAATGATGTTTTGGGGCTTTAAATACGCATTCTTAATATTCTTCTGGGAGAGTCGTTTTAACATCTTGAAGGAACAAGGTGTTATTTTCATTTGTTTCCAGATTGTTTCTTTTTCATCTGATTTTTTGGATTTAATAATGTATTCTCTTGGAAACTCAACAAGTTGACTTTCTTATAAAAAAAATCTGAAAGATATTCATGGAAATTTATTCTGGAATTATTCGGAAACAAAACCTGTGATTCAATTGAGGAATTCTTGATATTCGTACATTGGACCATATCTGACGTCATCGACTTCCATATTTGTACTTCGTCGAGATTCGAATCTGGATTCTAATAGAACTCTTTAGTGATAGGACTTGTGTTTTCACTCTTAGCAACAAATTTTCGATTATATTCACAAACTGTAAGTTCCATTTTACTAATGTTTACATTGTTTTCTAGGGAAATAGATTCTTTTGTTAAAATATACAAAGCATGTCGACTTCACTCTTTTCTTTTGTTACGTTTGTACGAGACCACGCTTAACACAATACACACGGTCTATTAAATGGGTTTCATACAGTCATCAGGTTCTAAAAAACTTTCTGAAAAATGGATGTTTATATGTCATTAAGTAGCTGTGAAGAGAAATCAAGGGGTTGTATATACTGACAAACACACGCCTGCCAGAAATTTGCCTCACGAGACATGAACCATACAAAGACTTTCATAAATGCAAATGCGTCAAAAAGAATTTCTCAAACGTACATTTGTTATTGTCATTAAGTAGCTACGAAGGGAAATAAATGGTTCCTTTAAACTCTCAAATCTTTGATAGTCAGCAATTGGCTTCAAGAGACTCAAATCATCCATTGAGTTTCCTAAATGCATAAGAGTCACCAAAACGTCATAAAACGTTCATGCTTATCTCTCATTAATTAGTTGTGAAGAGATATAAAGGGTCATGAGACACCAGGCATCGAAAGAGTTTCATAAATGCACAAGTGTCAGGAAAACGTGTCAAATATGCATCTCTAACTGTCATTGCGAAGATGTGAAGAGAAATAAAGGGTTCCAATATACTGGCAAATATATGATTGTCACAAATTGTTGTCAAAGGACTTGAACAGTTCAATGAGTTTCATAAAGGCATAAGTGTCAACAAAAACTTCTCAAACGTGCAACATTTTATGATATTAATTAGCAGTGACGAGAAATAAATTCTTCCAATCTACTGACGAATGCATGATTGCTACATCCTGTGTGCAAGGGACTTGAACTTTCCAATGACTTTACCAAATGCATAAATGACAGCCAAAGTTCTTAAAAGTGGACGTTTATGTGATATTAAGTAGCTGTGAAGAGAAATAAAGGGTTCCTATCTGCTGACAAATGCATTATTGCCACAAAATGGCTTGACGAGACACGAATGATACAAGGTGTTTATTAAATTCATAAGCGTCAACAAAACCTTCTGAAATTTTCCTTTCTCCTGGCAATAAATAGTTGTGAAGAGAAATAAAAATGTTCCTATCTACTGACAAATGCATGATTGACAGAAATTGGCGTCATGAGACAGGAACATACAAGATGTTTCATAAATGAAATAGCGTCAACAAGACGATCTCAAAGTTGCATTTCACATGTCATTAAGTAGCTGCGAAGAGAAATAACGTTATATTTTATACTGACAAATACATGATTGCAAGAAATTGGTTTCAAGAGACACGGTCCATTAAATGCGTTTCATAGAGTTATCAGTATCTAGAAAACGTTCTGAAAAATGGATGTTTATGTGCCATTAAAAAGCTGCGAAGAGAACATGCAAATGTGTTAAAAAGAAGTTCTCAGAAGTACATTTTTCATTCTCATTAAGTAGCTGGGAAGGGAAATAAATGGTTACTTTCAAATATCAAATGTATGATTGTTAGAAATTGGCCTCAAGAGAATCAAACCATCCATTGAGTTTCCGAAATGCATTAGGGTCATCCAAACGTCTTAAAACGCTCATCCTTAACTGTCATTAATTAGATGTGAAGAGATATAATGGCTTCCTCGCTATTGACAAATGCACGATTGCCAGATATTTTCGTCAAGAGACACGAGGCATCGAACGAGTTTCATAAACGCATAGGTGTGAAGCAAACTAGTCAAATATGCATGTCTAACTGTCATTGCGATGATTTGAAGAGATATAAAGTATTCCTCACTATTGACCAATGTCAGAAAAACTTGTCAAATATGCATGTCTGACTGTCATTGCAATGATCGTGAAGAGAAATACAGAGTTCCTATATACCGACAAAATATATTATTGCCACAAGTCGTTGTCAAGGGACTTGAACAGTCCAATGAGTTTCATAATCGCATAAGCGTGAATAAAACCTTCTCAAAAGGGCAACATTTTCTGATATTAATTAGTTGTGAAGAGAAATAGATTCTTCCTATCTACTGAGAAATGCATGATTGCCACATCCTGTGTTTAGGGTACTTGAACTGTCCAATGACTTTCACAAATGCATAAATGACAGCCAAAATTCTCAAAACTGGACGTTAATGTGATATTAAGCAGTTGTGAAGAGATATTAATTGTTCCTTTCTACTGACAAATGCGAGATTGCCACAAAATGGCTTGAAGAGGCACGAATGTCCAAGGTGTTTAATATATTAAAAAAAGTCAACAAAACCATTTCAAACTTTCCTTTCATCTGTCAATAAATAGTTGTGAAGAGAAATAAAATGTGCCTGTCTACTCACAAATGCATGATTGACAGAAATTTGCGTCATGAGACAGGAACATACAAGATGTTTCATAAATGAAATAGCGTCAAACAAGAAGGTCTCAAAGGTGCATTTCACATGTCATCAAGTAGATGTGAAGAGACAACATTATGCTTTATACTGATAAATGCATGATGGCAACAAATTGGTTTCAAGAGACACTGTCCATTAAATGGGATTCATAACGTCATCAGTTTCTAGAGAAAGTTCTGAGAAATGGATGTTTATATGTCATTAAGCAGCTGTGAAGTGAAATAAAGGGGTCCGATCTACTGACAAACGCACGCCTGCTAGAAATTTGCGTAACGTGACATGAACCATAGAGAGTCTTTCATAAGTGCAAATGCGTCAATAAGAAGTTCTCAAAAGTTCATTTTTCTTTGTCATTACGTAGCTGCGAAGGGTAATAAATGGTTCCTTTATACTGTCAAATGTTTGAGTGTCAGAAATTGGCTTCAATAGAATCAAACCATCCATATAGTTTCATAGATGCATAAGAGTCATCAAAACATCTTTGACCGTTCATGCTTAGCTGTCATTAATTAGTTGTGAAGAGATATAACGGATCCTCGCTATTGAGAAATGCACGACTGCCTGATATTGATGTCAAGAGACACGAGGCATCGAATGAGTTTCACAAATGCACAAGTGTCATGGAAACTTGCCATATATGCATTTCTAACTGTCATTGCGAAGATGTGAAGAGAAATAATGGGGTCATATATACTGACAAATATATGATTGCGACAAATCGTTGTCAAGGGACTTGAACAGTCCAGTGAGTTTCATAAAGGCATAAGTGTCAACAAAACATTCTCAAAAGTGCAACATTTTCTGATATTAATCAGTTGTGAAGGGAAGTAAATTCTTCCTCTCTACTGAGAAATGCATCATTGCCACATCCTGTGTTCAGGGGACTTGAACTGTCCAATGACTTTCACAAATGCATAAATGACAGCCAAACGTTCTCCAAAGTGAAAGTTTATGTGATAGTAAGTAGTTGTGAGGAGAAATAAAGGGTTCCTATCTACTAACAAATGCGTTATTGCTACAAAATGGCGTGAAGAGACACGAATGATACAAGATGTTTAATAAATTCATAAGCGTCAACAAAACCTTCTCAAATTTTCCTTTCACCTGTCAATAAAAAGTTCTGAAGACATATAAAATGTTCCTTTCTACTGACAAATGCACGATTGACAGATATTGTCGTTATGAGACAGTAACATACAAGAAGCAGCGGAGGGGGTGAACAGACCATTTTTGTTCGAGACCTTATTTATGAAAAATAGGCCTTCCTACGAAAAGGAAATCTTAAGGTCAATAACGTGAAACCACAACCTCTAACTAGTTATCTCATTTTGTTACTTTTCTCTGACGCGCGTTTTTATTTTTAGGAATGTTTCGTTTACGTGTTGGTCACTCAAGGCTGGTCGTTCACCCCCTCTGCTGCTTTAAATTAAACAACCATGATAAATATTATCAATAATGATTGGATAACCACACTCAGCTAGATTAGCTTTAGAGCGACTAGATGCAATCAAACAATATTTACCCGTCCATGATTTAGTTAAACAACAACTACAAGCTCGTCAGGAGTCTCAGGTGGATTTTGCGGAAGGTACAGAACAATTATTTAAACCGATTGTGGAACCAACAAAGAAAATTGTTACAGCAACTGAAGCAACACAAAGAGCTCTTGAAACATTACCTGTTGATATTGCTAACCGTATTCAAGCAGCTCAAACTGGGGATCAACCACAACAACAAGAACAACAACCACAACCTAAACCACCAAGAACCAGAATTAAGATAATAGATACATTCACACCTGAAGGTATTGCTGCTTTCAAGGATCCAAATCAAGTATTTGATATTGCCACATTTGGATATTATGAAGGACAAAAATATGTAAAACCAGAACATGTTAAATCTCTAAGCTCTGCCAATTGGATTAAGGATATATATCGCATCGCTACTAATACTCCAGAAATCAGATCTAATGAAGATATTAAAAGTTTTAATATCTTTGATAATATTGTACATGAGCATATCGAAAAAGTTAAACAATTTGAATTATCATCACCACAAGGACAATTTGAATTAACATCACCACAACGACAATTTGAATTACCATCACCACAACAACAACGAGAACAACCATCACCGCAAAAAGGACAACAATTTCGAGAAATGATGAAACGATTTCAATCGCCACGACAACGACAACCAGTCAAAATAACAGAGGAAACATATCAGAATCCTGGCGCAACTGGAAGTGGTTTAGGAAGTGGCTTTATTACTTGTCCCAATAACGTCCTTGCTGATGTTGATCGACTAGAAATTCTCATTGGAGGAAAACGAGCTGGCAATAATTCCCCAGAAATCATTAATGAAGCAGCTGATATTTGTCAACGATTATTTACAGGTGGTGTTATGGATATTAATGTGTATCGGTCTCTCATTAATGAAATTAGTGACGATTATCAAAGTGACGAAGTATGTATTTAGATGCAATTAGTGATAAAATCACTTAATAATAATATGATAATACACAATACTCATAGACCAACCATGGTCAGGGTAATAAATTCACGATTACCAGTATACAAAACGACCTACGGAGATGGACTAGGTGATGTTGTTCAAGGTCTATTTAGAAGGATAGCCCCAAAAGCAATACCGCTTGCAGAGCAACTAGGAATGAAAGCTATTGACGTTGTTCGTGAAAAAGGTATTGGCGTTGTTGGTGATGTTGCTAGCAAAGCATTCTCGGTGATCAAGGATAGACTAGCGCGATTAATACGACGAAACCCTCAGCCAGTAAAATTACCCAGCACTGAAGTGATGCCTGCAAATGTCAGTAAAATAATAAATCAAGCTGCTAATCAAAAACTAGCAGAGTTGGCTACCAACACTAATGTTGGGTTAGAAAAAGAAAAAAATATGACCGCTAGTCTGATAGCAGGAATCGGTCTTCGTGTTAGACGAAGACGATAATAATAAAGATGTTCAAACGTATATCTGATCCCGCGTTTGACATGGATGCACCAGTACTTAAAGATGAATCTGTGCGCGATTATCTGTGTTACTCTTATGACGCACGCGTACCTGACGAGCGTGGAAGAATTAAGATACAAGTTCAAGACACTAGCAGATATTTCTTACCCGCTGAAGCATTTATCGAGGTTGAAGGTGAAATTCTAAAAACAGATAATACTGAGTACGACGCTGATATTGGTGTTAGTTTTGTTAATAATGGTATTATGGCGTTATTTAAAGGTGCAGCATATATCATTGATGGACGAGAGATTGAGATCTGTCATGAATATGTTGACGTTGCCACGACGATACTTGGTCTTGCGCGATATAGTGATGATTACTCAAGATCAGCTGGTCCATCAATGATGTTTGCAAGGATACTTCTAATTCTCCAGAGTACCAACAATATGAAATAGGACGACCAAGAAATTTTGCTAGAAACGCCGACGCGGATGTACAAAGTATGATTATTAATCTAGATCCAGATTTTAACTTAGGATTTAGATCACGTCGAGCAATGTTAATCGGTGGAAGTAGAAGATTTTCATGTGCAATTCTATTATCACATATATTTGGATTTTGTAGAAATGTTAGAAAAGTTATTTTTGGAGCCAAACATACAGTTGTATTTGTAAGAAAAGGTACCAACGATGATGCAATATGGAGACCCGCTGGTGATGCTGGTAAGGTAAATTTAACAAAACTTTCTTTATGGATGCCAGTAATGACTCCAACAATACCTGAAGAAGAACACCTGCTTTCTGTTATGAGTCAAGGTGGTAAATCAATGTTAACATGGTCGACAATGACCACAGATGCTGTACAAAGTACAGTTAATGGTTTATTTACATAGCAAATAGCATCACAGCAAGGTGTTTCTGCACCAAGACATATATTTATTGCTTTCCAAGAAGCTTCACGAGTAATTAGTCAACATCACAGTATAATGATATTTGATCAACTCGGTGTTTCTGAGGTTTATTTAAGGATAAACGGACATCAAGAACCCTCAGAGAATATTTTGTTGAATTTTGATCAAAATCATGTTGCACGTGCATATCATCGATTAATGACATTCATGGGCGTGATCAGAATATTGATTCTGGTTTGCAAATATCACAGTTAGATTTTACAACATTATATCCGATTTATTACTTTTCGCTGGAACATTTAGATTTAACCAGACAGTCCGTCGTTGATATACATTTTCGAGCTCGCGTAAACCGAGGAGCTATTGCTAATTACAGAGCAATTGCTGTTATACTCAGCAATAAATCAATGTTACTTGAAGGTGTTGGTGGACGAATGAGAGTTATTGATGCCCCAGTAGAAAACATGTAATTAGATCACTCATAATAATTATAAATATCATATCTAGTTAATGTCAGTCTGACTCCTGGTCAGATTAAAAAGCTACAATCATCATCAAAATATAATTGTGCGGTAAAAATATCACTAAAGCGAGAACAAATCGCAGATCGTCCGAATAAGCTATCGTTATCAGAACGCCAGCATAGGCATTTCAATGAAGCAAAAAAATTGAATAGAGGTATACAACTTAAGCTTTCTGCGAGTGTCATTAAAGACATCGTTGAAACGGGTGGCATATTTCCACTTCTTGCCGCGTTACCAGCAATAATAGCCGCTTTAGCCCCAGCTGTTGCAAAAGCAGCTGCATTAGGCGCTGTTGGAACCGCTGCTGGAATGGCGTTAAAGAAAGCAACGGGTCAAGGAATTATGCAAGCAGAAAACTTTAAAAAAAAAGATCATGGGCAAAACAACACGGAAGACGTCTAAGAGCACCAAACGTGCCACAGCCGGGCCGTCTAAGATTATCAGGCCCAGCATACGGTCGCGGTCTAAGATTGCCAGGAATCCCATATTCATGGTACGGAAAAGGTCTAAGACTGCCCCGGTGACTTCGTCATCGAGTTCGATGATTCTTCCTATGCCTAGTTTTGATTTACTTAATGCTGCTAAGCAACTAAATATAAAAAAATACTTTAGAGGAGATTTTATGCGTGATCAATTACCTATCGTTGCAATGCAACATGAACTGATATTATTAATCTCGATAAAAACTCTGGCCCAAGCACTCATTAGGTGGCATATGCAATTGATCCACGTGGAATTATTTATTTCGATTCATATGGACTGGCACCACCAAAAGAATTTTTAAAATATGTTAGCGCAGTACGAAGTACTGCTATGCAAAGTAAGAACTCGATGTGTGCTAAGATCTGGTATTCAACATTACCAACACAAAAATTAATGGATCCGCCAATATGTGGTCGAGAAGTACTCGCTGTACTTGATGGTGTATTAAAATCAACAACGCCACCTCATAAAGTCGTGCATGAATATACTACGTTGTCACACTTAAACAGATATTTGTAAATATAATGGTAGATATTTATGGAAGATCTTCTCGCAAAGCTCAACAGAGTCGATTTATCTAAATATGCAACTCTTGATCAGCTCAGAAATGAAATCGATGATTTATTAAATATCACAAGTGTGGATCAAAATGAAGTCGTTGTTTTTCAGGATAAACAAGGACGATTAAAGACGAGTAATATACAACTGTTAGATGTTCTTATACGAATTCCCACCGCGGTTATTAATAATATCATTACTTTTGCTGATCAAGGTAAAATACAAGATTCCGGTAAGTCAGTTAACGATTGTATCAAGCGAGATGGTAATTCATTCACGGGTCACATTATCATGAATTGAAATAAAATTATAGACCTTGGAAACCCAGCCGCAGATACAGATGCAGCAACAAATAAATACGTCGATGATCAAGAATTTAAGTACGTATTAGTCAACGATGGTATAATGCGTGCATTTCTCAACATGAATAATAATGGTAGTAATAATCTTAGAACACCAGAATCAGATTTCGACGCTGCAACGAAGAAATATGTAGACGATAAGAAAATTCCTATGACAACTTCGTTAGCTACAATCAATGATGAAATGACCACACTCAATGCTAATTTTACTAATCACGTACAAACGTTCTTAAATTTTCGTCGAAATATAAACAGATCTATTAATGATTTTTTGGGAAGTACACCAAATGTTGACATAAAACTCTCCGACATTAACACGAAACTCAACGACATTGTCAGTGGAATACCTAATATTGTTCAAAAAACTAATCTGATTAAAATTCCACACGGACAAATTAAAAATATCGTGTACACAGTAGCATCAGGATCATCAACATAGACACCGCGCGATAACACTCTCGAACATACCGCAGAAGTAACTGGGTTATACAGGCTATCCGTGTACGGTTTGGAATTTACTGCGGCCACTTCATCATCACCGAATGTACAATTTAATCCTCTACTGGTGATGCTAACCAAGGACACCAAAGAAACGTTTACGTTGACATCAACGGAAATGCCCCCGAGACGTTACTGGTGGTGTCTGGAATTCGTAGCTGAAACTTTTCAAGTAATTACTTAATTAAATGACGTTGTCATTGTATAATGAATCAAGTGACGGAGTCACTTATCGACGTTCAACGTCACAGATACAATCAAATATGTGAGTGTCAAACCAAACTAAAAAAATATCATCGACGATTATACAGTAAAAAGTAAAAAAAATATCGTAGAAGTATGGTTGTTATTGATATAATTGTTTACTCAGTTTCTGCTGTTATTGCTGGAACCGGATTATTATTATCAACAATAACAATGACAGCACCTGCAGTTGTAACAATTGTCGTTTCAACTTCAACGATTATCGCAGGCATTCTCAGTATTATCGCTAAGAAGATATATACATGTACAAATTATAAATTACACGAGTATATAATAAAACTACACACAGTAACAACATCTTATTCTAAACTATCATCGTATCTTTCGGCGTACCTCAGCGATGGTAAAATATCTGATGAGGAGTTCGCAACGATAATGGAAAACTATAATGAAGCATTTAGAATCGCTGGCGATTCTAATGATAAAGTAGCTTGTGATAAAGTGGAAAATTGAATTCCCGAGAGAGAACGCAACGCGTTCTATTAAAATAATAATTAAATACGAAGTATTTTAAATAATGTCAACTTTAGAACTATTACAACAGATCGTCACTAATACAACTCATACAAAAACTACTATGATATCATTAAGTTCGACCAATCCTGAATTTAGCGTTAACTTTCCAACTGCAATTTCAGCAAGTGAAATAGCATTAGCACAATTATGAGCTTATCATAGCTGGCCAAATATCAGGTCAAAATCGTTTGGCGGACTACCGGCAAACAATTCACTTGTATTTGCAAATAAGAATAAACCTGATGGAACTCCTGATTGACAAGTTGTTGGAATTTCAACGGGCAGTTATCAAATAGAACAGATTAATGATGAGTTCCAACGCAGAATTAAATATATTACAGGAAAAGAATCCAAAATAGCAATCACTGTTTACGAACCAACATTATCAGCGGCGATTGAAATAAATTCCCCTGATTATGTTGTAGATATTTATCAAAGTTCAATCAGATCGGTGTTAGGATGGTCTGATGTTCCTGACCAAAGGTCAAATGGAATTCCAGAACCGACCATAGAGAAATTAAAAACAACAGAAATTTTTTTTATAATTAAACCTGATTATTTGAATAAATCTCCATGGACATTTATCCAAGAGGGTGAAATAACAGGTAGAGGAATAACTGATGTCAAGTCTGGTGTTGAATTCATTGACAGAAAATTTTTTCAAACATTTACAGATTCTCTAAAGGTTGAATTTGAAAAAAGATTAAACAAATTAAAAAATTTATTTATTACATTACATTATCGATTGAATATTCCAGCGATACATTTGAGAATACCATCAACGTAATAAAACATTTAAAAGTGGCTATTGCTGATTTAGTAAATGTTGATATCGCTGTTAAGAAAGCTCTTTATAAAACATTAAAACATAATACTAAAATATTAGAATTATTTACTAGTACATATCCACCAGATCCACGACAATTGTTTAAAATAACAGAATTTGACACAACTGCATTTGAAAAACAACTCAACGATGTCATTGATGAATATTTCCCTAAAATACTTACAGCGTGGAAAAAATAGCCCCACCACCGGTTCTTAAACATAATAACGATACATACGGTGGAGGCCGTCATATCTCGCCTGGTATTGTTAATATAACATCAACGATCGCAGTCAATCTAGTATTTGATGTAATTGATGGCAGCTATCAAGTAGATCTTTCAAAGTCTAGCCAGGCCCAGCAAGGATATATATTACATTCATTCAGTCCTCAAGCGCCCCCGGGTGGTTAATTGTATCTGAACCAATTAACCCCGTTTATCTACGTGTACATAATCCGTTATTATCAAGGATACATTTCAGACTTACAGACCAAATAGGACGTATTTTGGATTTGCAAAATGAAGTTTTAAGTATTAATCTGTATGTGAGATCATAGAGCGTTATATCGCCAAAAAAAAAAAAAAAAAAAAAAAAAAAAAAAAAAAAAAAAAAAAAAAAAAAATATCCGAATCTAACTCGGATCAGAATAAAAAAAATTTTACTGGGTAAATCGTAATTATCAGAATAAAATATTATAAATAAACTGTCAATTTTGCCAGGGATTTTGTTTAGCCATTATCACATTAACTCCACCTTCACTTTCATTTTCACAATGCTCTCTTAACTGTCTTATACGAAAGTTCATAATCTTTTTCTGTTCGTATTCATGAGATAATTCTAACTTAATTTTGTCAATAGCTTGTGAGAGAGGTACAAACAGCTTTACCTGATTACCTGTAACTGTTGCCAGCGACTGTAACATTGCCTGCTGGATAAACTTCATGAATTTATAATCAGATGGCAAAGTGTATCTGTTCTCCAATTTCCATTGTTCTAATGATTCAAAGTCGCACAGAATTTTTTCAGGATTAAGATTATGAGATATATTTATACCAGTATGTTGTAATTTTTTAATCGCAGAAATAATAACATTAATATTTTCGGAATTCATTATATCATAAATGTTTGTTCAATATAAAAATATTAATAAAATAATATTAATAAAATAAAAATAATAGTCCTTAAGGACTGTTTCAAGATGATTATATACATATGATTATGATTATATACATATCATTATGATTATATACATATGATTATATCTTAATTAAGGATAACCCCATGTGATCCCTTAGGTTGCCAAACAACATCCTAGGAGGATCAGAGGTCACATATAAACTTAATTCTAAGAACTTAACTAACTTATCCTAGGAGAGCACAGTTACATATAAACTTATCTTAAAGACAGTACTACGGGCCTTCTCTACGTTCAATACAAATTTGCACACTCCCCCAATAATCAACCCAGGGAGGGCAAAATTGCGCCCATCAAGTGACATGATGGGAGAGTGTACGGACCTTGAGTACGAAAATCCAGCTCGTTAGCAATCGGCTATCGGACTTCATTATATATACATAATGAAAATATTATTATATAGTTAAAGCGCAATGTACTTAAAGTATACAGAATAAAATCACAATTATTGTAAAATGTAGTGTGGATTTCTTAATAAAATCACAATTATTGTAAAATGTGAATTTATTTTCAGTTTCCAAATACTTGGAGAAGCTACATACACAAAACCCACATTTCTGCCGAGCTAAAAGTCTGTATTAATCAGACGTTGCTAAGGATACTAAAATAATCGATAGTTATATGAACACGCATGCCATACTCATTTCTAAAAATAACCTCATGTATACAATTCACTGTTGAGATATATTAGCCGATATAATCTAACGCAGACAATATGTGACTCAGGTTATCGGATTAGCTTGTTCTTAGTAAATGTGTTTCTGTGTAATAGTAACACAAATTAGCTATATTCAATGGGCTTCTTGGAAACATTAGAGTCCAATGGGACATTCAAACTGTATAAATCTCTACTGTTGTGTTATACATGTATTTTCAAGACAAATGGATTTTGCTGCTGACTAGTGTACACACAATTACATTTCATTTTTATGAACGATATATTTATTTATGGACGAAATAACACATACAATAAGGAAATATATATCGATACTTACAAAGCAATGTGGGTTCCATTTTGATCAAAATTCACAATATATTGCTGTCATTAGTATAACAAGTACGACAACTGCAAGATTTACTAAGTTATGCTTGACGGAGTTGTCTCGCTTAATCATCTGATACCATAGGAACATACGCGAATTTGACTTTTCGTCCAAATCTCACTGAAAAAGCAGATTTCGTGATATTATCTGCCACACATTTTACTGAAGGTGGTACTATGTTAAAATATTTACCAGCAGAATTAATTGATTTAAACACAATTTCTTGGCCAGTCTCTGTATCTACAGATTTAACAGCCCTTACGTATCGTGCGCCGCCAGAATTTCCGAATTTGCAATTTTGACTGTGTGTAACAATTCGCAACTTATCAAGCGAGTTATCAAGTTTATCACCACTGATGTGATCGATTACAAGTCTATCTTTGATTAGTCCAAAATAACACTCAAACACGAAACTATGTGATAAGTAATTTTTATTTCCACTGGTATTAAATCTAAAATAACCAAATTTATCAAAACTACCGACTGGTTTCTTTAATCTACAGTACCTAATTACACCATCACGAGATGCTTCATAATTTGCAATGATTGGATGCGTTACAAACTCATTTTGCTCCATTTATATACTAATATTATTTGTTTAAATCATTATTTTGAAAATCTAGCGAGATAATCTTCTTCGGTTTTTATAGAAGATTCACCTGAAGATGTTTTATTTTTTTTTTATCGTAATATCGGTTCAGCTCTCTGTATTTTTTACCACCACATTGCACACACAGTTGAGTTTTTCCTCTGACTCCAACACCACACCGCACACACGGTTTTGGTCCTAAACTGCTATGTCTAACGCACTGCATGTGAAAACCGCAGAATTCATTTACGCATGCTTTGTTGCAAGAAGTATATCCAATCATAAGCCACTTACACCGATTATTTTTTGAATCATATACGAGAGATTAAAATTCAATTTAAATACATATTTGTCTTAATTATAATAATGCAGGAATTATCCACAATTGAACCCTCCGCTGTCTCAGCGGGAGCTAGATTTGACCTTGACAAACTGCCGACATATAAATGTAGTTTTTCGATGCAAGATCTAGCTTTAACGAATAAAGATATAACAAAACGTATCCGTGAAGCCAAAAAGGAATTTCGCGACGATGGTGAGGCTCATGTGTGGTCGACATTCAGAATTGGAAACATTGTTAATGTAATGAATGACAAACGAGGAAGAGAGATTATTGACTACCTTGTTCAGAGATATTTTATTTTAATAAAATTTATTGTAAAGACAGACGATGAAACTTGGATTATTCGTGACAAACGTGATTCTGTCCACATGCAGTCAGGAAATAATATTGTTCTTAGTAAAAATTCCAGACCAGGAATACTGACTGATATTGACAAACCATATTACGAACGAGCATA
This sequence comes from Megalonaias nervosa, assembly GCA_016617855.1. Taxonomy (NCBI): domain Eukaryota; kingdom Metazoa; phylum Mollusca; class Bivalvia; order Unionida; family Unionidae; genus Megalonaias; species Megalonaias nervosa. The sequence goes on along the minus strand of JAECUM010031443.1, from coordinate 8,104 downwards.
TCCTGTGACTGCGGTTGTGTACGCAATATATCCGTTAAATAATAAACCTAACGTTGGGGATCTCAAACCTATGAAATTGTCACGGATAAATTGTGTAGCTGAACAGGTTATAGAACACTTCACAAACGCGATACGCGGAAACGGTTTAACGGATTTCCGACGTAAAAAAAAGAAAAAATATACGTGGGCAGAAACAGTTAAAGATACCGAAGCGTCTATCAGCGACGCTGCTGAGCTATGAAAGAAATTAAAATTCCCAATAACAGTGAAAACGTTAACCGGAGAGATTTTGTAGAAATCGAAATATAAATCAAGAGGAGCTTCGATAGATATTATTGATCATAACGCACATGCATGGACTGTGGCAGTAACAATATTTCCACGAGACAGAACGGTTAAATTGTATAATGGTCATGTATTTGATTTTATCAGATATATCAGTAAAATTGACCCTGTATCTGTTTGGCTGTTTCAAAGTTCGGAATATGTACTTGTTGCTGTTGTTGTTGTTGTTGTTGTTGTGGGGCTTAACGCCATTTTTCAGCACACGATAGGCTATACATGGCGGCCAGTATTAATGGTGGAGGAAGAAACCGGGAAATCCGCGGAAAGAACCACCGACCCACCAGAAGCTACTGGCAAGCTTTCTCACATATCCACATTCGCCGAATCTTAGACTCGAACCATCGGAATATGATTTTCATGATCAGTTTGTACGGTCTGATGGTGATATTTATCGTACAGAGTTTCTCCACGAAGAAATGAAAAATCTTGCATTAAAATATACCTCTGATGATATTAAGGTTGGACAATTACTGAATAATTGTTTTACCGTTCCATCAATTGCTGCTCACCCTGCTCAGGAGAAAAATTCATGGAAACCGACACAATTGGAATTTCTTGAAGATGTCCAACACAGTTGTGTGGAATACGGACACGGTGGATTGTGGAATACTAAATACGATTATAATGACGTTATCTTAGTTGATATGGTAGCATGTTATCCTGGAAGTTTTCTTGGATACGGAGAATGTTCTGAATACTTTAAGAGATTTGGACATCCGACACACGAGATGACCAGAGTTGCGATAAACGGACCCTTACCAGAATTTGACTTAACCGGATTCGCCTGTATAGAGTCGTTCGAGTTTTACGAGGATCTCCATCCAATTGTTTATGCGTGGTTTGGAAGACATTTTTCAGAAAAATGTTGGGTTCCAATAATATTAATACAGTACATGCTTGATGCTGGAATTGTAATGTCGTTGAGCGTGAGTGAAGCAATTATATCATACCGCGTGCAGAAACAAGTTTGGTTGCCAGAACCGGGTATATTTAATATTAATGATGCTAGAAGAGATTTTTCTAATCTTATCGAAGATGATGTTGTTAAAATTACTAATAATATACGTAAATGCAGGAGAGAAAGTGATGAGAAATTTGCAAAAGATCTCGGCAGAAAAAATAATCGGTAAATTTACGCAAGGAGGATCATATGATCATAAACGAGCGTGTACAAGATTAATCATGGACGATGCTGAACTCGATTTTATAATTGCTGATACAACGGAGAAAAACAGATTTATAAGTCGAAGTAATGCTTATTTATCAGACAGAAGTAAATTAGGTACAATTGTGAGCTATACTGATGGCGAGTCATCGCAGTTTACTCATTTAAGATCTTCGATGCTAGCGTACGTTTCGATAAATTTATTATCGATGATAAACAGATTTCCTCGTTATGCAGAGTCGCAACAGATTCATTATATATATATATATATAAAATATATGCTGATTCGTTAAAACAATTGCATATTAACAATCATGCATCATGGGGCGAATGGAGAATAAAACGTGAAGGTATAATTAGTTATTCTGAATCTGCGGCGTTGAAATTGCGGAGACATATTACAAGAATAATCAAATACCAGGATTGTCATCGGCACCATCTGTATCTGATCCTGTGGCTAGACATAAAACCGTTTATCTTAATGGGTGTGGTGGTTCAGGTAAAACAACACGCGCGATTGAATTATCTAATAATTGTTCTGATATGATTGTTTTGACAACGACACATAAACTCGCCAGGAAAATAAAAGAACGAGGAGTAAAATCATGTACATATCATAGTTTCTTTAGATGGTGCGGAGACGCATGGACTCCATCGCGGATGGGTGAGAAATACATTCCTAAAATTATTATCTGGGACGAGATATGCACGGTGTCGCTAGAGGTATTAAAAATATTTCTTGATTGGCTGTTATTGAAGAATACTGCTGTGATAATGTGTGGCGATCATGATCAACCACCACATTTCATTGGATCGTCTCCACATGAGTGGCTGAAAACATTTGTAGATTATTACGAAGAAATAACTGATGACTATAGAGCTATTGATAAATCACTAAAAGAGTTTAAAAAGTTAATAAGACTACAGCCAGATAAAATACAGTGTGAGATAATGCGCAAAGTAATTCCAGAAACTTCTATGAATGATTTTTGGACTTTATGGAGACCTGCTGATTTGATAGTTGCAAGTAGAAAAATAGTTCGCGATACACTTCAACAACAATTATTTACGTTACATAAAGAAAAATTTTCAAATCTACCTGTACCTTTGTTTTATCGCCCAGCAGATACTCGACGACAGGATGTTGATGTTGAGATTCCTGGTGGTGGAATACAAAATCTTGTGCTAAATGATATTGTTTTAGTTGTTGTTGATGTTGTTGAGAGCGCGTTAAGCATGGAAAAATCGCCGTGGACGTTAGGATACGCTATAACGATTCACTCATCACAGGGATTAACTATTACTGATACAAATATTTGGATTGTCGATGATCGTATTGAGTGGTCAAATTTAGTTTATCTTGCAGTGTCTCGAGTCAGAAGAATATCTCAACTGCACAGGGTTATCATGGATTGCGTAATAACCGAAGAAGTCACTAACAACTTTGTCGATATCAATAAAAAATAAGCGAGTTATAAGCAATGTGACAAAAAAAAAATAATCGCGGTTTTAATATTGATGCTGAATTTATTATCACACTAAAACAACAACAGAATAATCATTGTGCAAGTTGTAACTGTAATATCCTGTGACAGTATTCAAATAATAATCCAAGACAATTTACTTTTGATAGAATTAATAGTAGTCTTGGTCACACACGCGAAAATGTGATGCTGACCTGTCTTGAATGTAATCGACGTAGAGGTGCAAGTTTACAAAAGTGAGCGCGGTGGTAATTGTGTATCCGTAGGAATTATTTGTAATTGTTCGCGTACAAATCCACGCTGAGGAGCAGTTGAATCTAACCTGTAGATTGCAGGTCTACCTGTAGACCTTACCACGCTAGAAATTTTGTATGTGGTCCCACTCCAGATAGGATCAGTTGCTCTTTTTCTACCTCCTTCAAGCTCACCAGGTTCATATAAATATCTTACGGTAACATTACCTAGTACTGTTTGAGAGGAAGATTTACGTTGTATTGGTATGTATTTTTTGTGATCGCATTAGAAGGTTTCATATTAGTTGCACGAGTCATTTCTTTGTTTAACGCAGCTATCACACTTGGTAACCTTGCAACCTATTCACGAGATCTCTCCATGGACTTAAAGTCAGCGGATATTTCCTTTGCGCATTGGTATCCAAATAACCGCTCAGCAAGTGTTCGATTAAATCGTTCAACGATTGCCTGATCAGGATGAATTTCAGTGTGTCCTCGTCTGATTTTAACGTTATGTCGCTTCATCAACGATTATACTGCACCAAGAAATTCTTTGCCGGGATCAACCTGTAGCAGTTGTGGCCATCGTAGACCACCACGTTGATAAATGCGTTCAAACGCAGATGCAAATTCAGTTGCTGTTTTTGTTGACAGTGGTTCTGCTTCTTTATATCTACTCGCAACGTCAACAACAGTTAACTTGTATCTGTATGTGTATTGACGTCTGCCAATTTTAATGGTATCGTGTGATAAAAACAAAATATCTGCTTGATGAACTTCATTAGGGGTACTGACATCAAAATGTGCATACTAAATTTTTTTAGGTGGACGTAGATAGATTTGCCATATTGCCTGTCGTGCTAACCACGCTGCAGCAACATCACGTGAGACTTTTGCTGCTTCAGCAAGTTTACTAATCGCTGCTTTGCCTGTCCAGTATCCTATTGGACTATAATAAACAGATTCCATTATTATGATAATAATCAGTTGAATAATTACCAGCCCCTAACATTATTTTACCTTTCATACCAGCTTTTATCAGAAAAGCAGCTAATTTTTCTCGAAGTTATTTATCTTTTACATTATTTATGGCATGAATTAATTTTATATCGGCGAGATGTCGTTGTTGTAAATCTTTACTTTTATACGCGACATCATGAATGTGACACGCTTGATCAATTGCGTTTATTGGATATTCTCCAGGTCTTTGTTGGTCTTGGTTATCGAGTCGGATATCGAGACGAGTTCCAGGACCACAATAATTATATCCAGGTAATTGTTTCTCACCAGGATACTTTGCCCATGGAGCTCCTGGTAATTTACCTAACGAAGCAGCAATATCTCCACCTGTCTTTGATGAAATAAATTTGTATTTTTTTGTACCACATTTCACACACTTGCCTGTAAGTGCGCGCCTGTTATTTTGTGTTATTATTGGCGTTAATCCATTGGTATGGGTGGGTGCTCTACATCGAACACAATATAAATCCATATTACTATTATATGGATATATATAAGTGACTTCTCAGCGACACGAAAAGAAGAGCCAGTCAAACATCATCCAGCGCTACCAAATTCCATCAGAGCAATTATACTTGGCCCATCTGGGTCTGGTAAAACGTAATTATTACTTAATCTGATAATGCGATGGCTCAAGTGGGGCAAATTATGTTTAGTAGCACCATCTGTAGATGATCAACGATGTACTTAAAGATTTTAATGAAAATGCAAAGTCGCTGACGTGTCCTGATAAAGATAATGATGTTATTGATTTTATTACCGATATCGATGAAACTCCATCCATAGATGACCTTGATGGATGTATCAATAATCTCGTAGTATACGTTGATGTAATGCTGGACAAACAATCAAATCTAGCTCGGATATTCTCGCGAGGCCGTCACAAAAATGCAGACGTGATTTATTTAACTCCGAAATACACACAAATTCCAAAAGTGATCAGAGATAATTGCAATATCTTAATATTGTGTTTAATGGAGTAGATAATTATACTTTGCAAAATATTTATTATACTTGGTGTTCAGGGGACATGGACATGATTAAATTTAAAAACTTATTTTCAACAGCACAAGCTTTTCCGTTCGGATTTATAACGATAAATTTACATGACCCAAGATCTACGTATCGTATAGGTCTGGATGAAATTTTTGGTTAATTATAGCAGCAGAGGGGGTGAACGACCAGCGTTGAGTGACCAACACGTAAACGAAACATTCCTAAAAATAAAAACGCGAGTCAGAGAAAAATAACAAAAAGAGCTAACTAGTTAAGTTGTGGTTTAACGTTATTGACCTCAAGATTTCCTTTTCGTAGGAAAGCTTATTTTTCATAAATAAGACGTCTTTAAAAATGCGTTCTAAGCTGTCATTAATTACTTGTGAAGAGATATAAAGGGATACTCTCTACTGACAAATGGATGATTGCCAGTAATTGGCGTCAAGGGTCAGGAAGCATCGAATGAGAAATAAAGGGTACCTATATAATGACAAATGAATGAATACTACAAACTCTTGTAAAAAGGTTTCAGCTGTTTAACGAGTTTCACAAATGCATAAGAGTCAAGGAAACCTTCTCAGAACTGGATGTTTTTCGGAAATTAAGTAGTTGTGAAGAGAAACAAAGGGTTCCCATCTACTCGCAAATGCATGATTGCCACAAATTGGCATGAAGAGACACGAATGATACAAGGTGTTTTAGAAATTCATAAGCGTCAAGAGAACCTTCTCAAAATTGCATTTTAGCTGTCAATAAATAGGTCTGAAGAGAAACAAAATGTTCCTTTATACTGACATATGCACGATTGAAGATTGTCACAAATTGGCTTCAGGAGACACGAACAAAACAAAATGTTTGGTAAATGAAAAAAACGTCAAGAAGAAGATCTAAAAAGTGTATTTCTAATGTCATTAAGTAGAAATGAAGAGATATAAAATGTTACTATATACTGACAAATGCATGATTGCCAAAAATTGGCGTCAATAGACACGGTCCATCCAATGAGTTTCTTAAAGTTATAACTTTGAGATAAAGATTCTGAAAAGTGGATGTTTATATGTCATTAAGTAGCAGTGAAGAGCAATAAAAGTTTCCTATCTACTGCCAAACGCAAGATTGCAATAAATTGGCGTTAGGAGGCACGAACCACACAAAGTGTTTTATATATGCAAGAGCGTCAACAAGACGTTCTCAAAAGTAATTGTTATGTGTCACAAGGTAGTTCTGAAGAGAATTAAATGGTTCTCTTCTACTGGCAAATGTATGATTTTCAGTAATTTGCTTCAAGAGACTCATCCCATACAAAGAGTTTTATAAATTAATAGGTGTCACCAAACGTCTTAAAAAAGGCATACTAAGTTGACATTAATTACTTGTGAAGAGATATAAAGGGCACCTCTCTACTGACAAATTCATGATAGCCAGTAATTGGCGTCAAGACACACGAAGTATCGAATGAGTTTTATAAAAGGGAAGATTAATAAAGGGGTCCTATCTACTGAAAAACACTAGATTGCAAGAAAAGGGCGTTAGGAGACACAAACCAAACAAAGTGTTTCATAAATGCAAAAGCAAAAGCATCAACAAGACGTTCTCAAAAGTTACTTTGTATGGGTCATTAAAGGACGAATAGTGCAAAGTGTCTGTAATTTTATGAATTTTAAAGATTGTGAAAATAATGAAATGGATCAGCTTATTAGGTGAGATTATTCACAAGAACCTAGATTTTGTGAATATTCATTTAGATAATTGGAAAATAAATGAGAGAAAATGAACTTTTGACGGGGCCCGCTTTAATTGAAACTTGTAGGTCACGCACTGTTACGGAAACCCCACATGACCACAAAAACGGATACGTCATCTTCGTCTAGTGGGCGTGTTATAAGTCACGTGCTTGTAATTTACATATCTACTATAAACAAAAATGGCAGACGCACGAGAGTCAAAAACGTAAATGTCGCTCGCGCTTGTCGCTTTCCGAGAAGAAACGTCGAAAAGCTGTCAGAGACTCCGAACGGGACCTATCAAGGATTTGTCTTGGGGACCAGTTTGAGAGCATAGGACTTGCATCAGACACTGAAATTTGCGAAGTTGTTGTTGGACAGGTAGGCCAATGTTTACGTAGAAAGTTTTCTCCAATTGTCAATATATTTTCCCTGTGTTTGAAAGCACCCTGTTTTATTATTACTATCTCTGTACAAGGACTTGAATTGCTTTGTAAGATTACCAAAATAGATACGATCGGCTGATCAATATTTCACTCGGTGACTGCATTGTGTGTATTGTATGTTTGGGGTGGAATTTATTTTTTATTTTTTATAACAGCGTGCTCATAAAGGTCGTTTTGTATACATGTTAATTACCTTCGTGCGACAGGTTCTTTAATTTCAATTAGGGAACTTAGATACATATACAAGCGTTATAAGTATTTATATCCTCTCCCTCCCTCACTCACTCACTCACTCACTCACCCACTCACTCACCCACTCCTTGGGAAGAGCACTTAGTGCTATAAAAATACCAAACCAAAACCCTGGACAAACAACTGAAAACAAAACAAAACCAAATAAAACACCTGGCCCTCAACAAATTTACTTGAACGTGAGCAAGTCATCAGCTGAATATTCCTTAAGCCTGATGTCACAGATTATACATCTTTATTTCTGTGGCCAATTATTTTTCCATCTAAAATGTTAGAGGGAATTAGTCTTTATCACAGTCGTATTAAATGACTTGGATGTTGATGTGTGTGTGTGTGTGTGTGTGTGAAAGAGAGAGAGAAGAGAGAGAGAGAAGAGAGAGAAGAGAGAGAGAGAAGAGAGAGAGAGAAGAGAGAGAGAGAGAGAGAGACAGAGAGACAG
>JAECUM010031442.1:0-31340 GCA_016617855.1 Megalonaias nervosa | reverse complement strand
TATGTGTGTTATTGAGAGAGAGACTAATTTTACTGCAATATAGGATAATCATTTTGTATATTTAACCAGATTTCAGGTTCTACAGGAAATGAATCATAAATAAACTTGGAGATACAATGAATGATAATTGTCTTGAATTCTGCAACAATGAAACAATGACGAAACGTTGCAACAATGAAACAATGACGCCAACGTTGTTGACGATTATAAAGAAATAAAGAAACAATGACGCCAACTTTGTTGACAATTATAAAGAAATAAAAAAACAAAATACTTACGTTGTTGACGATTATAATAAAAAAAGACGCTAACGTTGTGACCTAAGTGGTTAGAGCGTCCGACTTTGATGCCGGACGTCGCGAGTTCGAACCCCGGCGGAGTAAAACCAAACATTTATAAAAAAATGGTACTAGCATCTGCCTCGCTTGGTGCTCAGTAATAAGAGATTAGTGTTTGGACTAGTTCGCTTGGTGTCAGGATAATGTGACTGTTTGGGACATGATGCTGCATGTCTGCGGCATGATGCCCCACTGGTAGACAGCACTATGATCTGCCACACTGCAAACGTCGTAGCGATATGACCGGAAAATTCTTAAAGCTACATTAAAAATCCAAATCACACACGCAAAGAAACAAAGACGCTAACGTTGCTGACGATTATAAGAAAGAAAACCGCTAACATTGTTGACGATTACAAATGAATAAAAATGCCAACCTTGACGATCGCAAAGAAACAAAGATCCTAACGTTGTTGATGATCATCGCAAAGCTTCTCATGTTGTTGATGACTATAATGAAACAAAGACGCTAACATTTTGACGATTGCAACAAAACGAAGACGCTAACGTTGATGACAACTATATCTGTTCACTAGGAAATGAGAATTCACCATACGACTACAATCACTCATCGGCATGTGAACTTTCAGTTTTCAATTTTAGTTGTAACTTCAAATATTTTTTTTTTTTCACAATATAAGTCAAGGGAATATGTGGCATATGTAATAAAAAGAGGATAAATAATAAAAAGAGGATTTGTTCTTTTCCTACGTTAATACCTGATATATTTCATCGCGTGGTACCAACAACATATTTTAATTGACTGCCAAGCCACGAGTTAAAATAAATAGTTTTCGTGCCACAAGATGAAATATATCCGGTATTAACGTAGGAAAAGAAACTTTTCGTTTTATTATATACCACACTTTCTATAAAATCTAAGTTTAGTAGAATAAACGCTCAAATAAATATTCATGACATAAGAAAGAATTAGGATTTGGTTGACCCAATATGTCGCATTACTCTATCTGAAAACAGTGCACGTATTATTCAGCAATGCATCGGGGTAACGTTGTCGTCAAGGAAGGGGTAATTTCCATATCTGAAATGAAAGGCAGTTTCTGTTTATTTGATCCTTCATCCAATATGACCGCCGTAATTAAAATATTAAAATTTAAACGCCATCTTCTAAATAAAACAACTGACAATAATTCGAAATTAGACAGAATATATAGTGGTAATAATGTCTTTTCATTTTATACATAATGATGCCATTCTACGATCAAATGTGGGCGAAGATAATAGCATTTAAAAACAACTGGCGATATTATCTCACATACAGCTGAGTAGACTTTATTGTCTCACATACAGCTGAGTAGACTTTATTATCTCACATACAGCTCAGTAGAATCTATTGTTGTCAACCTGCCAACAAATATGGCTGCTGTTGCTAATAAAATATAAAGAAACTTTAAACTGATAGTTCTCAAAAACGTTAAATAGAATTCAGACATAATTGGCAGAAAGCGTTCTGGGATTTAAGTCTTGTGTAAACAAACTAAATTGATGTCATTTATAGAAACTCGACAGGCCTCAATGCCAAAATGCTTTCTGTCAAGTTTAGTAAACCTCTCTTTGGTTTTGGAGTAAAAGTCGTTTGAAGGCCTTTCTTTTTATTGTCTGGAAAGGCGCATGTTTTTGCTGGCTGTTAGGCATCATTTATGACTGCTGTTAGTAGTGAATAGGAACGATATACGGACAATGGGACTTCTATATTAAATTGGGGGGTTGTACCCTACGGACAAGGGGAATTTAACATTAGGAAATTTATCATGGGTGGGGCTATAGAGCGACAAAGGACTAGGACTGTATAGCGACAAGGGAAATGGAACATAGTGACAAGGGATTGGGATTGTATACGGACAAGCGAAAGTTTAACATAGGTTGGGACTGTATAGGAAGAAGGGAAATTGAATATAGAACTATTTAGGGACAAGGTGACTTTGCACATGGATGGGTCTGTCTAGGGACAATGGGGAAATTGTTATAGGGCCTGTCTAGGTACAAGGATGGTAGAGGGCCAAACACAACAGAGACAGAGACACACATATGCTAATATAAGCCCGAGATTTATATATAAAGCATTACCTAGACCTGAAATTATGTTGGCGGTGTTCATAAATTTGCATAATTGTAATGATGCTATAAACAGCTATAATCAAGGAAAAGACCAATGCCAAAATGGATGTGACTAAAAGTAACGCTGAAGTTACTAAATTGTCCCAGAATTTAACGGAGACTAAACATATCCCTGAACATTAGGTTACATTGGTTTAGACTAAAATGGATAAACCTAGTAACTATTTATAGTCTCAACTTGTTTGACTGCTACGTATCGGCTCGTTTAAAGTAACACAAAGAAAAGTGCGAAGACAACGAGCTTTAACAAAAATAATTTATTTCTCTAGAAAACATGGTGAAAAGGTGAAAATATGAAATAGGACTTACGATTTATGAAGAAAATCCAAACATTTGTCCTAGAATTGTGAAAAACATATAAGTCCTGTAAATAAACAGTTCTGATTAAAGCTAGTCTGAATCTCAATTCCGTTCCAAGATGGTGGATGATGACGTCAGACAAAGTTTTTACACAAATGTCCAGAAATTTTCACTTTGAATCACAATTTGTATTGTTCTGTTCCAATTTAGAATCAATTTCACTAAATGTCTTTGTCCAAAGCCAGTTGTGTATAGTTCTCCAGGGAAAATAATTATTGTTTAAAAGTAGATGAAATATAGCTGTGATCTATAACAATATACATCTCGCTCTACAGACGTACAAATGAACAACTCTTTCCAGCACCAGAAAAAGAATACCTTCTTCTCAAGGTATATGAACGACTCTACAAGGTGTTAAAATATGACTCTCACTGACTATTTCACAGATACCTGAGTATTTAAACTGAACGAAAACGTCATTTCATGCACACACACACGAAGAACGCATGGTGATTTCAAAATCTCACCATCGCATTACACGATATAATCATACATGCTTGGCAAATGACCTTGGCCACAACCAATCATTTACCTAGCTTGTTTATCAAGCCAGTAATCTAAAAAAATGCTTATGAAATCCTGAGAGTCATATTTACGTTCTAAATAAACACGACGTTTCTTTCAAAATATTAGACCCTGTGAACATAATCATCACAACAAAAATTATAATAATGAAATAAAAAAGAATTCAAATTTTAACATACAAGTAATTAAACTACATGGTCGTGACAACACCTATGTATCTATTTATAGTTACAACCTTTGTAAATTCCCATTGGAAAGAACCAAGTCTATCTTTATAGCCTCAAAATTTCTAGCTTCAATGACGTCACTGTGCTGGACACTAGGGGGATAATGACAACAGTGTTGCAAGTGGCTGACCTGAATAGGCGATACTGTAGGTAGGTAGATAGGTGAAATGAATTGGTTAGGGATAAAGGGAGTTTTAAAGGGACAAACAAAGACCAATACGCACACACATACGCGCGTAAACATACACACACAAACACACACTCACGTATGCGTGCACACATACACACATACAAACACACACAAACGTACGCGCACGCACACAAACAAAAATGCACACACACATTCACATACACACGTACGCGAACGCTCACAAACACACACATACACACACAAACGTACTTGCTCACACAAACACATATACACACACTATTTTACAAAGAGAAACGAAGTGATTATTGTCACACTTCTATTTTTAAACCTACCAACACACCAAGACAGACTAATATTTTTATAATTGATTAATATGTCTTTTCTAGATTGTTAAGAGTTTTGACAATCTCTCTTAACGCCTGGGATTACGTCCCAGTCTGGCAGAAGGCTTTTTGACAGGATAGAGTCTACTTCTTCGGAAGGAGAAGGAGAACTCCCTGGTGTCCACACGGCAGTCCCCAAAGCCTCTGTCTCCTGCTTTTGCTGCTGCTGCTGCTCTCTCTGCTTCTGAAGTATGTACTTCTCTGTCCATTCTTCTTGCTCCTTCTTGATTTAGTCTTTAAAGACCTCTTCTATCAGGTCTTAGGTTACTTTCAACACCCTGAAATTCTCTATCTCATCACGATTGGGTATCAGTTTTTGCCTGACACGATGCAAATGGACGTAGGTTTCATTCAGATTTGCTGGTTTTGAAGTCATCTTCATAGGTTGACGCATTAACAATGGATGGCCAGACTGGAGACCTCCTCGCTTGATAGGGCTCAAGCTCGGACGCGATAGGAAACATCCCTACGATTTTTTAGGTAGGAACGCTATAGATTATCTCATGGTGAGGGATAGAGAGAGATGTCAAAGAACATGTATAGTGATAAAAGCTTTTAAAACAAACCACCATCGATTATTTTTTCACAACAATTTTATCCAACCAACAATGAACCAACATATAATATAACAATCCATACAATATCAAATAACACATTTTTGACAAGATTGCCGACGTTGAGAAGTCAAGTTAGACTTCCGCTGATGGAGGTCATTTGGCCATTAATGTACACTACATCTCCTAGCTAAAGACAAGAGATATCCTCCCATTCCACCATTCAAAGAGGGATAAGAGTCTTCCATAACTTCTAATAGTCAAGAATGACTTCTATCAAACTGTTGGATAGAGCTTCTGCAAACTGAAGTTCCACACGCAGTTGGCCAGATTTTATAAGGTGGAAATGTCCCTCGTCGCTGCCTTGGTCTGGAGTGAAATCAAAGCCCCACAAAGCGTAGCCTCCTGCATAATCTTCGTACAAAATTCAGTGGCTGGCGTTGGTCCCTAACTGTCCCGTGGCTTCGTACAAGGACAAGTACGATCACAAGTAATTCTTCTCGGCAAACCTAGGTTCGAAGGGTCTGGTACACAAGATTTTGCCATCGCGACTGACTTCAATCTTGGACACTCTGTAGTGCTTAAACTCGAAGGGTTGGCAGTGACAGGTCCGTTGAGGGCTTCGTTGCTGACAGTATCAACGATTAAACGTTTGGGTAACTGTCCTTGGAACAGATGATCTTCGATCTTGGATCGGAGTCCAGAGGCGATGGTGAAGGTTTTCACTTCACTCGTCGTATCGGTTACTTGGCGGTCGATCAGCTCAAAGTGTGATTAATGTCGTTTCCCACTTTAGGTAACACTTCCACGCGTTGCACGTAGAGTCTGGCTTCTTGAATGATGGTTTTGTACTCGTTGGAACGAGCCATCAAATGGAAAGCGGTACTGCAGCGATTCGGTCTCAGGCGGACATCCACTCCGTTGAGCAAATACTTGTCTTGCAACCACATATCCAAATGCAAACAATCCATTAGTTCTAAACTACGTCCTTGCAGGATTTTATTTCGACGGTCGCTAAAGCCCACATTGTGAGGATCGTCATCTCTTGTCAGGACTGTGTCATTAAACTTGTCCACGCCTGCTGTGTCAGGTTTCCATACCACGCAAGCATCTAGATGAATGTTCTTGGCCTCTTTTCCGTACGTCAAGAGATTTTCCAGGTACACTTGGTAAGGGTAAGTATCCATGCTGCTGCCGACTAGTTTGTTATTCAAGTACAAATCAACTTCGCTGAACAAGGAATGCAAGCAATTATTGACGGGAGCTATTGTAGCATCGGCTCCCGGATTGGTGTCGTCCGTTTTGATCACATTGACTTTCAGGTACAAATAACTGCTATTCAGATCGATGTAATCTTCGGGCTGTCCTTTGATTTCAAATTCGATGAGGTCTGAGATCGTCAAAGAGGAGGCGGGATGAAATTCTACCCATTGGAATTCTTGCATCGTCATCATGGTGGGTGGCATGGCAAACAGATCCAGTTCCGACTTGGAACATTCGCAATACTCTCGGTATTCTCATTTTGTCTCTCTGTGATTTAAAAATCAAATAGGTCTAATTCTGGGACGGTTCTTCTTTTCTTGGTCTTTCCAGCTCTGAGTGTGTGAAGTCCTCTGAAGGGGTGTCTTCGTCGTCTCTTTCTACCTTGTCCTTGCTGTGGTTTCAGGGAAGCAGGAATGCCCGGCTCAGGAGCGTCCAGGGCATTTATAGGAGTTTCTGGTCGGCCCCAAATCTCTTTGCCAGTTTGAAGCAAGAAATTTTTGCCTGCTCTCAAGAAGGCTTTTTTGGGGGGATTTCTTTGTCGATGATGACATTTAGGAGAAATTCTTTGCCTTGCGTCAAAGCGGCATCTTTCAAGGCGTGCAATCCCAGTGTCACCATCGGTTTAAAAACATCGGCCACCGAACGAAATGCCGATTTCAACATATCTCTTAAACCATGTCCTCACTGTCGAGCGACTCCTTGGTACACTGGATACATGACTTACAAGTCGTTGGAGACTCTTTTTCGACAATGGAGTTTCACCGTGACTTTCTCTTTGGAGAATAGAATATTTTGTACCAGATCTCCTTTTATAGCAATGTTGACACTGTCAAAATACGACTTACTGACGGGCAACTAATGAGGTTGTAAAAATTCGCGGTGAACGTGATAGGTGTTTCCACTTTCCTCGTCAGCAGTCACGGCAGAATCCACTTTGAAAGTGATGACTCGCAGTAACGGTGCGGAAGTGTGTCCCACAACGTTGTACTCCACCACATAGGAGTACACAAAGATCAAATTCAATCCTTCGCTCACTTCTACCGGCTGACGAAATAACTTTAAAACTCGGTTGTTGATGAAAATGTTCATGTCAGGGGAAACCTGGCCATTGGATAAGGTGACCTACTCTCCACCCAACATGCCAAATAAACTGGGATTAAAAGTGATGGACAACATTTGGGCACATTGGGGCATCCGTAAATTTCATCAAATGGCGATGAGCCACTTTATGGTACTCGATCGTGACAGGTTTGTTCTGTTTGGTCAGAGCTTTGCCAAACTGAGTGTCGAATATAGTCGCAATTCTTTTTCAGCAAATGTTGATCATTAGAATAATAGAATGCTGGAAATTTCATCTCATACATGCTCAGGGTAAATTGGTTTGTGATGGTTTTTTGGATAGGTAAAAACCATGATCATTGGTATTCAAGTTTTCTTGTACTTGTATATTCCTGATTTCCACCCAAAACTTCGTTTGATTTTCGGTGAGGGTTATGATTTGTGTGGGGTGAATCATTTCGACCAAAGCCACTTCCAAATGGGCTTCGTGATCCAATTGGATGGCCTGAGGTAATTTGGCAGTGAAACAGCACAAAATGTTGTGGGGAAACATATCCATGGAACTGTTGTTGGGTAAAATTAATGAAAATTGGTTATTCATAATTACAGAGTTCTGCCGTCCGAGAGGTTACTCGAAGTCAGAGGAGTGTCCAAGAGAGGGCTGTTGTTTTTGTTTTCGTGGTGACTGTTGGAAGGGTGACTGGTGTTGGTCGCAAAGCTGCCGTTGCTACCGTTAAAGTATTCTAGGGAAGGGTTGGGGAGAAGGTAATCGATGCAACTGATCAGTAAAATGGTCCACAATTGTTTGTCTCCTTGTTGCAAACTCAAATTGGCAATGGCAGCACCGATCACACAATGCACTACAAAGATTTGTCTTCCCACTTTTCGGGTTCTTCTTTCAAGAATGCTTTCGATGTCGTACACTTCCTCTTCTTTTTTGGTCACTCGTTGTAACTTGGGTAAGTAAAACGTTCCTTTTAACACTTCTCCGTTCATGTATTCCAACTTATAGACGGCTGGATGACGACCACGCACTCGTCCAGTGACACAAAACAGTTCAGTGGTCCAGTTGGGTCAGTTACCTTTGTCGAAAGTGCGCTTGGGTTTGCCAATGAGCACCTAATATCCCGTCCTCAACACTCCACCATTCTTGGGGGCAGCCACAGTCGTGGACGTACCAAACAGGCGCTCAAACACGGCCATTTTGTCTGTTGGGAGTCACTTCTTGGGGGACACATCCGATGCTCCGATGGTAAGATTGGTTGTACGCTTTGACCAGGTGTGGTAAGACCTCAATGTATTTGAGAGTGTGCTGATACGTAAAATATCTCCACTTGCATTCTTTCAAGGTGCTTTGCAACCGTTCCACGATGCTGGCTTTGGTGTCGGGATTCTCGGTGGTGAAAAAATGAACGTCTCGTTTCTTTAATTCTTTTTGGAAAGCTTGGTTCAGAAATTCGATGCATTTGTCGGTTTGCCATCGAAGAGGACGACGACCATTTTGTTTCAACACCAGTTTGAGGGCTCGCACTAATTCATTGCTCGATTTGGAAGTAAATGGCACAAACCAGGCAAATTTGGAAAAGACGTCGATGACACAAAACAAATATTTGTAGCCACGATTGTAGGTGGCCAAATGGGAGACATCGGCTAAATCGGCTCGCCGTTGATGATCGATGCCCTCCACTCGGGTCCTATTTCTGGAAAATGTTCGTCAAATGGATTTTGCAAGGTGTACGTGGCTTATTATTAAAAACCATCGTTGCACTAAAGATAAACGGACGCTTTCATTGAGTTTTGGCAGCACGATACAATTTCTGAACTCCTCCGTAACCCACAGGATGGGATGGATCGTAGGAAATGCTGGACAACACATTCTCCATCAGGTCTTTCTTTAAAATAGTCACCCACTCTTCACTGATGCTACTTTGGATGTGGTTAGGTGGTGGTTTGGAAACGGCTTTACGCGTCCGACGTACCACGCGAGTAGAAGTCAAAGGGAGTATTGGTAGTGGCAATGGAATGGCTTTGGTCTTGCTTTCTTCTTTCCCTTCTGGTTTTCCCTTCTTTCTTTTTAACTTCTGTCGAAGGAGGAGTGGACATCATCTTCTTAACCCAAGCTTTAAGTTCTTCTCGTTTGGGTGTGGGGGAAGGGATCAACTAGGACGCTGCAATCTTACTAGGGATGGGAGCTGCTGACGGTGTTTGAAAGATTTCTCGTGCCTCTTCTTCCTCATGCTTCCGTGGGGCTGCATCTTTCTTGGTCACTGGAGGTGGTGGTGATGGACTTTTCATCAGGGTCTTAAACTTTTTCAGACTCGGTCGAGCTGTTTCGTCTAAAACTGTCTGCTGAAAGTGTTTCAGTCGTTGCAACACTGGACCGTACCGTTGCGATTTTTCCGTTTCTGACATATCGCTGCAATCCATTAACGATTGCAATTCATGATGTAACTGGGATATCACGGTCTAATGACGATTGGGAAGCAAATGCGGGTACGTTGTTCTTGCCAAAGATGGAATTCCATCCATCGTTTGTAAGACACTAAAGTCAGTTTTCATCCTTCCAACAGATTCCAAAGGTCACGTCTGAGGACTTTTGACCCCAGAGGTCCCTTTTATCGTCTTTATCCTTCTTTATCTTTGTCCCATTTGTGAAGCAGCTCCCGTCATGAGTCATGTAACCATTGTTCCCAGTGTCCCTTTCAGCAAGGGTGCTAACAACAGGTGCACAAATCCTCTGCGTTGCACGAACATCATTTTCTTTCAACGAATGGGTATTTACTTTTGGACCATTTGGCGAAGAACGTCGATGCTTGGCTAAACATTCTTTCTGCTGTTCTTGGTCCTTTTTATCTTGCTCCCATGAGTAATCCCAGCATTGTTCCCAATACTCCTTTCAGCAAGGGTCCTAACAACATGGGCAAAATTCCTCCTCAATGTACCAACATGTTTTTCTTTTGACGGATGGGTATTTTCTTCTTGACCATTTGGCGAAGAACTTGTCGATGATTGGCTGAGCATTCTTTCTGATGTTGAGACAGAGGTATCATGCCTTTGAAGACATTCAGGCAACATTCACACACGGTATCGACCACGTCTTTCAAGGACGTTTGAAGGCGTTGTTTTCGCATGGGTGTGGGCTTTGGATAGAGCGGACAACGCCTCCCAATGTTTGGCTAAATGAGGAAGCAGTCCTTTCCTATTCTTTCCTATGGGGTTAGAGGAGGGATGACTTCAGGGGGGTGACATCTATGTGTGTTCCGGAGCACAAAAACACTGATACCTATCGTCTGGTACAGGTCTTTTTTATAGTGAAATGCATCGCCACTGATTGTCTCTACGTCGTATCAACTTGCTGACAGGCATCACGCGTCGAGGAGGGGTTCGCAACGGACTAAATCGGGGCAGTTCTTGCTTGGATAAATTCAGTAAACTCTGTAACATGCCCGATCTCTATTGGACTTTGATTTTGGGGGAGGTACTTTGTTAGCAGCTGACGCAGCAGCTAAAGAGGTGAAGGGTGTCAACGCTAGAGGAGAAATTCCTGGAGACACGGGTTTTTATTTGTTCATCAAATGGAACAGAACGGGTCTCAAATTGGGCTTGGCTGGCATCACCAACAACGGAGAAGTGGAAGAACCTGAGGCTACTGGAGACGCTGTCAACGTCGCCGCAGGTTGTGGTTTGGGGATGTAAGGTTGCGTCCTGGTTGAAGCGCCACTCTTGATGGTAGAAGCTGTTTTCTGGGGTCTTTTCTGGGGGCTTTTCTTTTCTGGAGCTGTGACCTGGTCTTGACACCACTGCTCTTTTTCTTCTGGGTACGTTTCAGTCGGGGAGTGGCTTTTTTCTTGGGGATGACTTTGGGAGCATTGGGATCTCATTTGAAGAGCGAATGATGACACCTCGTAGAGAACCGCTACCTCCAGGTTTTAAAATGATTTGTTTTTTGGTTTGAGTGTTGATGCTGGGGTCTGCCAGTTGCGTCAAGGCTACTTTGTTTCTCTCATAAAAGCGTTTGGTTTGATGAGGGATGTGAATGATGCTATGGAATAATTGAAGTGCTGTCACCGTAAACCATCGTAAGGCTTCCTTGAGACTGGTCTCTAAGACACGAGCACGTATTTGTGGAATTTTTTTGCGACTGATGCCGTACAAGGCACGAATCAATTTGACAGGAAGATGAGACTGAAGGGACGTTATGTTGACGCTATGTGAGACAGACCTAAAGTGTACGAGATTTTTATAGATTTTTTTTAAGTGAACAGGGACATGTAAACTACAGGCCTCCGTCTTGGAACCAGTGGTGAAACAGATGGGTACTATATCACAAATAATCGGGGATCGTGGGTTTTAAATCCACGAGTAATTAGGCATGAGGGGTTTGATTGGCATCGTTGTACACATGTGTCAACCGAGGAGTTCCTGTTTGGCTAACACTCGCACTTGTGATTTATCTCTAGGGCTTTTAAACAAGACCACGTAATGATCATCGAGACTGATGGTACGATGGGCTTTACTTTGTTGAAACAAATTTTGAGTGATGTAAATGACACTGGCATTACGATGATGGCCTTTGTGCGTAAACCACAGTTTAATTTCTTCTTCGTCCTCTCCTAACATGTCGTCGAAGATGACCAGATGAGTTTGACTGGGGTCAGACAAGACCTTGTCGTCTTGGCCATGGATGCCTTCCACAAACACCATGGAATCGCCTTGACTTTCTCGCGGGACACTGTACGTCGATTGCCACTCTTTGTAACACCAAACGATAAGTTGAGGTAGACGATCGATCAAATAATGTTTATGTTCGACCAAACGTTTGACAAATTCGGTTCTGCCTGAACTGCTGGGTCCAGCAATTAATATGTGAAATGAATGATGAAGATA
This sequence comes from Megalonaias nervosa, assembly GCA_016617855.1. Classification (NCBI taxonomy): domain Eukaryota; kingdom Metazoa; phylum Mollusca; class Bivalvia; order Unionida; family Unionidae; genus Megalonaias; species Megalonaias nervosa. The sequence goes on along the minus strand of JAECUM010031442.1, from coordinate 19,454 downwards.
CAAGATCTCCCATCTGGCACGATCTAAGTTTTCTTCGATGACTTTGAAAGTGGTGGAAGAGGAGCAGAGACAGCAGATGTAGCCACAGTGCAGGGAAAGTCACGTTTGAAACAAAGGCAGACAAGACAAGTTTTTATACTTTTTCAGGACACGTTTATTGCAAGTTAAAGTGGAACACGAAAGACAAAAATACATAAAACCAAAGGGTCAATTAAAACGATGAAATACACATCAAAAAGATCAAAGTGGAATATAAACAAGTCACTGTACAACATTTTTGGTGACGAAGGTATGGTGTTCTAGGAACAGTTTGTAATGTTCTTAGAGTCTCTACACTTGGCACAGTCACACAGGGGTTCTCCAGGCTTCAGAATCACCGAACTTGAATGGTGTTTGAAAGAATTCATCTTCCTGGCTTGGCAATGGTAGTCACAATCAACAATCGGTCTTGGACGTTTTGCTTTTTTATATGCTGACCAATATCGGCATGTCCGTAGGGCAAAGTGAAGTGATTGGGAAGCCGCACTCGCTTGTGGTACACGATTTGATAAACTTTTACAAAGGTCGACTGACGATTTGGTGTGTGGCTAAATGTACAATCTTGTGAGATTGGTGGGTGGTCATTTTAAAATGTTGATCCTCTCCAGACTGCAAGGCTTCTTTCAATACCCCAAAGTTCACCACTTGACTGGTGCGATAACTGAGAGTTAATCCTTTCACTTTACACTTGATGTGCACTTCTCCTTGTAGGTTACGGTATTCGTAGCGGTTATCTTAGGGACCGACACTAGCAAAACTTAGAATCTTGTCGTCGGGATGCTCGTCTGTCCATGCTCCTTCGATGTCAGGGTGTCCGTGACCCAGACGATCGATGTAGATGCAACTGTCCGTGTCAAACTACATCACGCGATCTCCTAACAGTTCTAAAGCTTCGTACAATTTTAAGCGAGCATGGGCTGTCACGTAAGCCGCAATGATGACATTTCCAAATTCGTCGGCCTGTAAAAAGTTCACCTATTCTTCGTAATTGACAAGGATCAAGTACTCACAAAGGACGTCCACGTGTTTCATGTATTTGGTTTTGTCGTGAATCATCTGGAAGTAGCGGGAAGGTTCTGTCAAATACTTCGTCTTGGGGAAACACGGTCGTTGTGCCATTTTGCCCCACAAACAATATAACATCACTTTGGCAAACGATCGCCTTCCTTCGCTTTTCTCGATGTGGTCTAAAGGGATGCCTTCCTGCTCCAAGTATTTCTCTTTCAGTTTCTTTTGGTCTTCGGGAGTGTGGCACCAGGAAGGATAGCCGCTGCCTTCTTGTTTAAGTTTCAAAACGGCATCCACGTAGTGTGCGAAAATGCCTTTCTGAGTCTCTTCGCCCTTGTGGCACTGTTCTGTCTTTGGAAAGAGTTAAATTTCGTACACTTCTAACAATCGGTATCCCAGGTCCAGAGCTTTGAACAATTCCACGCTGTCCCATGTTCCTGTCAAGGCGCGTTCTTCCTGGGTGAGCTGACAAGGTTGATCTTGGCTGCACGTTTCGGCACAAGTACGGCACAATGGATACATCAGGTTTCCTTGGCAATGGTGTGGTAAAACGGGATGGTACAAGTCCGTGGGAGGCAAGACTGCATTTGATCAATCCTTCGTATTGTCGAATGTTGTCCAGGTCAATGCGTTCCGTCAGGAATTGAGAGTACTCTGCGGGAAAGTGACAATATTTGCATACGTAAGGATACAGCGAACACACGTCCAGGTATTCGATTTCTTCTTTCTCCCGGGGTTTCAGAGGGTCCAACAACTTGTAACTTTCCACGATGCATCTAAACTCTTGATCGGTTTTCAAACGGTGGTCGTACTCGTGTTCCCACATTTCCACCACTTGGTATCCTTGCTGTTCTAACTTTAAGCGTCGTTGACAAGTGGCCTCGTACAAGTCTTCTATTGTACGTGTAAAACCTGATTTTTAGTGTACCGTTGAGGGTAACAGGTCGAACACACGTGAAATAAGCAACCGTTAAACTCGTACACAATTTGAGGGTTTTCTAAGTCCCAGCCATCCACCGAATACGTTCCGATGGTCTTTTCGTCTCCTCCGTTTCGGGCGTGTTGGATCCATCTGTCTTCCTTGTCGCACAAGTAATGTAGCCAGCATAGGGCTTTGACCGAGTATTGACGTTTGACAAAATTGGTTGTTTGAGGACGGATGACAGCCAGAGTCTTCTCGGGCATGAATCGTTTGCGGTACACTAAGGAACACGCCTTGGCAATGATGCAGACGTTTGTCAAAGGATGTTCCATGAACAATTTTCGAAATTTTCCACAGCATCGCCGTAAAATGTGCACGTCGGATCGACAATACTTTAACATTTCTTTCTGAAAGTCAAAGGTGTCCGAAGCGTGAGTGTGATACCAAGCGTCGAAAGCTCCTCGTCGTGTACTTTCAAGGTGTAGGTTGGAGCTAAGACGTCTTGCAGTTTTTGCATTTCAGGAATGCCACAGGGTGTGTCTTTGGACAGGCCAGCTTGCTGTAACAGGAATTCTGCTTCTCTTCGTTGTTTGACTCGGTTAGATTTTTGAATAGATTGCCAGGCTGTTTTCTATTCTGCCGTGTCGTTCTTGTCGGCATACGTTCGTCCCACAGTGATGGCACGGGCTAGCACATCTGGGCTTGAGGGTTTTTAAGTCGGACAATGCTGCTGTTGATGATACGAAGGTCGTCCACCAATAACACTTTTCTGCGTTTTCCAGTTCCTTTGGGAAGAAACACGTGGGCCATGTACAGTGTCGCTTTTCCATCGGTGATGTGAAACTTGTCGTTGGACTGCTAAACCTGTTGAATCTTGTCGATGACTTTGGAAGTTGTAAGTTCTGATGGCCTGCTAAACTCAATCCAAACAGGGGACTTCAGACTGTCGTGATCAATGGAAAGTGTCAAGCGATCGTCTTCTTTGGCTTGATATTGCCGTTTCAGTGTGGTTAACAAAGAATCCCACATATCGGTGATGAACTCTTTTGCTTTCTCCAACGGTACGTCGGACTTTAAATCTTTAAACTTCACCGTGTACGTGTAGGAGGTAGTTCTAAATTTTCTAGAGGAACGTTTATCCGTCTCTCGAATGTGGTAGTACTATTCAGGGGTTACTGGGGGTGACATTTGCTTTGACGTAGACTCTCTGAGTCTGGATTCTGACTCATTCATGTCATCTTCAAAGTTGTTAACGTGGATTGAGCCAAGACTTCAGATCGTGTGCGAGGCGATAGGCCACGTCTCTGCCTCTTACTTTCTTCATCTTCCTTCTCAATGAAATCGCGCGCTCGTTTCTTCTTGATTGCAAACTTGCAATTGACTAAATATTAGACGCAACGGAGTCCCTATACATATATTTTGTGTTTTGAGGCTATAAATATACTTGGGTTTTTCCTTAGGAATATTTGGTGGTGTAAGAGATTGTTTTTTTGTGAGATTTTATCTCATTCTTTTACATTCTAAGCTAACACAAGGCGTTTGGAGTGTGTGTGTGTGTGTGTGTGTGTGTGTGTGTGTGTGTGTGTGTGTGTGTGTGTGTGTGTGTGTGTGTGTGTGTGTGTGTGTGTGTGTGCGCGCACGTTTGTGTGTGTGTGCGCACGTTTGTGTGTATGTGTGTTTGTGCGCACGTACGTTTGTGTGTATGGGTGTGTGTTTGTTTTTCCCTGAACAAAACCCTCGTCCCTGCACAAAATATTATTTGTTATGTGTGAAAGTAGTGTAGCTATAAACATTGACACTTTTACTGATGTGATTATAGGGTGATGTTTTGTAAATAATAAATTTCCTTCTCCACAATGTGATGATAGTACATAATGTGATAGTGTGTTGGCTTGAATAAAAATTTATTTTAGATTAGCACTCTCATCGCTATGGATGGTTTGGTAGGTGATTATGTGTCTATAAAGTTATATGTCCCACCCCGCCAGGCGATGTTTATGTTTTTTGTATGAACGGTACGGGTTCCCGCATCGGCAGGCGATGTTTGTGTTTTTGGTCAGTACCGCCAGTGACCAGTACCGTGACGTCATCATTCCTATTGTCCCTATACAAATGCATTTGTGTTTGTGTTATGTTTATGTGTGTGTGTGTGTGTGTGTGTGTGTGTGCGTGTTTTGTTTGTGTATTTTGTTTGTGTACGCTTACGTTTATGTGTGTTTGTGTGTTTGTTTCTTTCCTTTAACAATAAAACCCTTGTCCCTGCACAATGTGTTTGTTTTTATATTAACAATAACCTTATCTCTTAACAGAAAAGTGTGTGTGTGTGTGTGTGTGTGTATGTATGTATGTATGTATGTGTTTTTGTATGCACGCGTTCATTTGTGTGTGTATTGTGTTGTGTGTATTTTGTTTGTACGCACGCGTACGTTTGTGTGTGTTTGTGTGTTTGTTTTTTCCTTCACAAAAAAAACCTTTGTCCCTGCTCAATGTGTTTGTTTTGTGTGAATGTGGAGTAGTGTGATTATAACCACTAACTCTTTTGCTGAGGTGATTGTAGGTAATGGTGTGTTTTGTAGGTAAAAAAAAATTCCTTCTCCACAATGTGTTGATAGTAAATAACGTGGATTTTGTTAGTATGAGTCTGTTACGACCATGTAGTTTAACTATTTGTGTGTTCAAATTTGAATTCTTTTTATTTCATTTTTGTATTATTGTATATTATTATGAAGATGATTATGTTCACAGGGTCTGATATTTTGAAAGAAACGTCGTGTTTATTTAGAACGTAAATATGACTCTCGGCTTTCATAAGTTTTTTGTTTAGATTGCCGGGTGGATAAACTGTCGGCATAAATGATTGGTTGTGGCCGAGGTCATTTCTAATTATACGTGTTTACATCGTGTACTGCGATGGTTTATTGCGAAATAACCACGCGTTCTGCATGCGCGCTTGCTTGAAATGACGTCTCAGTTCAGTTTAAGTACTCAGGTATCTGTGAAATAGTCAGTGAGAGTCATATTTTAACACCTTGTAGAGTCGTTCATATACCTTGAGAAGAAGGTATTCTTTTTCTGGTGCTGGAAAGAGTTGTTTATTTGTACGTCTGTAGAGCGAGATGTGTATTGTTATAGATGACAGCAGTAGTTCATCTACTTTTTAAACAATAATTATTTTCCCTAGAGAACTACACAAGTGGCTTTGGACAAAGACATTTAGTGAAACTGATTCTAAATTGGAACAGAACAGTACAAATTGTGATCCAAAGTGAAAATTCTGGACATTTGTGTGAAAACTTCGTCTGACGTCATCATCCACCATCCTGGAATGGAATTGAGATTCAGACTAGCTTCAATTAGAACTGTTTATTGATAGGACTTATATGTTTTTCACAATTCTAGGACAAATGTTTGGATTTCCTTCGCAAATCGTAAGTCCTGTTTCATATTTTCACCTTTTCACCGTGTTTTCTAGGGAAATAAATTAGTTTTGTTAAAACTTACAAAGCTTGTTATCTTCGCTCTTTTCTTTATGTTACTTTAAACGAGCCGACACGTAACAAATGGGAATTTACTAAGGTTGTAGCAATAAATAGATACATGGGTGTTCATCAACGATCGTCAAACAAGTTGAGGCTATAAATAGTTACTAGGTTTATCTATTTTAGTCTAAACCAATGTAACCTAATGTTCAGGGATATGTTTAGTCTCCGTTAAATTCTGGGACAATTTAGTAATTTTAGCATTACTTTTAGTCACATCCATTGTGGCATTGGTCTTTTCCTTGATTATAACTGTTTATAGCATCATTACAATTATGCAAATTTATGAACACTGCCAACATAATTTCAGGTCTAGGCAATGTTTTATATATAAATCTCGGGCTTATATTAGTATATGCGTGTCTCTGTCTCTGTTGTGTTTGACTCTCTACCATCCTTCTCCCTGGACAGACTTTATACAATTTCCCGATTATCTCTAGACAGACCCATCCATGTGCAAAGTCACCTTATCCCTAGATAGTCCCATGTCTAATTTCCCTTGTCTATAGACAGTCCCAACCTATGTTAAACATTCCCTTGTCCGTATACAAGCCCAATCCCTTGTCACTATGTTCCATTTTCCCTTGTCGCAATATAGTCCCAGTCCCTTGTCGTCCCACCCATGTTAAATTCCCCTTGTCCGTAGGGTATAACCCCCTATATTTAACATAGAAGTCCAACAGTCCTCATATCGTCCCCACTCACTATATTGCTGTTACTAAAACATAAACTCATTTAAACTCTTTCTTCAATAAAAAAAACACCTCAAAAGAATTATTTAAACTTGACAAAGGGCATAAAGGATTTTTAACTTTATGCTAATTGTGTCAATCTGCCATCAAATTGCTCCACTGTTCTTGAAATAGAAAATTCTTCATCATCTTAAAAGGTCCACCCTAGAATTTGACAAGAGTTTTAAGTGTCAGAAATTGAAGGAGTTTTAAATTGCTGCAAATTACCGATCTGTTTCCTAATATGGTGTCTATTACTAAATATAGAAAAACATATACACCACATTATCTACCAGAATTTAATCAACTTGACAGAAAGCATCCTGGCATAGAGGTATCTAAATATGAACAAATGATGCAGACGTTCCATCAATATGCAGGATGATTCAAAAAGTAAAGAAAACTTGAAACATTAGTTTTGTTGTTTTTTTTTTTTTTTTTTGAAAACATATGTGGTCAACTACATTCGGAATAAATTTATATATAAAAGCATTGTCCTCATCCAGGTTTCCTGGCCAACTGCTCGTTTACATGGTTATTAGACAAATGTTAATCTGGTCACACGCTCACTTAAACCTTTAATTTTCATCTGATACAGATTATCACGGCTGACAAAGAAGATGACGGGAACTTGAAAGTTCAGCTGACAACATTTTGTTATTTCCCTTAAAATTTATTTTGAAAACGCTCAAGACGTCTTGCGCCTATGATCGTTGTTGCATGCATACTATTCTAAACACGTTTATGACACACTCTAAGGCGAGTGATTTTTTTGTTTGGCATACATATGTCTTGCGTAGAAAGCTTTTGAATGCGAGCAATTTACAACAGTATATTTTAAGTAAATCAAAATGCTGCAAGTATATTTCACTCAACCGAGATTTGACTAATATTTCCAGCCGTCCAAAAATCTTCCATTGTAAGGACAGGGTCTAAAGAATTTTTTTTTTTTTTTTTTTTTTTTCTTTCCTTGCAATATTCAGACTTATTATCCATTGCATTGTTTAATTTTTTTAGGCCGGTCCAGTTAAGTGCGTTTTTCAAGTCTGCAGATCAGCATCGTTTCTTAAATGAATGCCAAAAGGTGATCCCCTATTTGAAAACGATATCGGTAACATTGGTTAAATCAGTGACTGTTTCGCTAAGTAACGCTGTACACTTAAGAAGAGAGAAAGAGGAGGAAAAATATAAATGTTTATAGGTGTGTATGTGCTTCTTTTGAACCTCTTCTTTTCTCCATACCGTTTCGTTTTCTCTAAATTATATTTGCTTTGCTTCTTTGTTAGCAGGTATTGGCAGTTGCACTGACCATGTCAAAGATGCTCGAAAGGTCCATCCTATTACAAAGATGTTAGAAAGGTTGGTCCTATTACAAAGATGCTAGAAAGGTCCGTCCTATTACAAAGATGCTAGAAAGGTCGGTCCTATTACAGAGATCCTATAAAGGTCGGTCCTATTACAAAGATGTTAGAAAGGTCCGTCCTATTACAAAGATGCTAGAAAGGTCCGTCCTATTACAAAGATGCTAGAAAGATCCGTCCTATTACAAAGATGCTAGAAAGATCCGTCTTATTACAAAGATGCTAGAAAGGTCCGTCCTATTACAAAGATGTTAGAAAGGTCGGTCCTATTACAAAGATGCTAGAAAGGTCCGTCCTATTACAAAGATGCTAGAACGGTCTGTCCTACTACAAAGATGCTAGAAAGGTCCGTCCTATTACAAAGATGCTAAAAAGGTCCGTCCTACTACAAACATGCTAGAAAGGTCCGTCCTATTACAAAGATGCTAGAAAGGTGTGTCCTTTTACAGAGATGCTAAAAAGGTCCGTCCTATTATGGAGATGCTAGAGAGGTCCGTCGTATTACAAAGATGCTAGAAAGGTCCGTCTTATTACAAAGATACCAGAACGGTCTGTCCTATTACAGAGATGCTAAAAAGGTCCGTCCTATTACAAAGATGCTAGAAAGGTCCGTCCTGTTACAAAGATGCTAGAGCGGTCTGTCCTGCTGCAAAGATGCTAGAAAGGTCCGTCCTATTACAGAGATGCTAGAAAGGTCCGTCCTATTACAAAGATGCTAGAAAGGTCCGTCCTATTACAAAGATGCTAGAACGGTCCGTCCTACTACAAAGATGCTAGAAAGGTCCGTCCTATTACAAAGATGCTAGAAAGGTCCGTCCTATTACAAAGATGCTAGAAAGGTCCGTCCTATTACAAAGATGCTAGAAAGGTCCGTCCTATTACAGAGATGCTAAAAAGGTCCGTCCTATTACAAAGATGCTAGAAAGGTCCGTCCTATTACAAAGATGCTAGAAAGGTCCGTCCTATTACAAAGATACTAGAACGGTCCGTCCTATTAAAAAGATGTTAGAAAGGTCCGTCCTATTACAAAGATGCTAGAAAGGTCCGTCCCATTACAAAGATGCTAGAAAGGTCCGTCCTATTACAAAGATGCTAGAAAGGTCCGTCCTATTACAAAGATGCTAGAACGGTCTGTCCTACTACAAAGATGCTAGAAAGGTCCGTCCTATTACAAAGATGTTAGAAAGGTCCGTCTTACTACAAAGATGCTAGAAAGGTCCGTCCTATTACAAAGATGCTAAAAAGGTCCGTCCTATTACAAAGTTGCTAGAAAGATCCGTCCTACTACAAAGATGCTAGAAAGGTCCGTCCTATTACAAAGATGCTAAAAAGGTCCGTCTTACTACAAAGATGCTAGAAAGGTCCGTCCTATTACAAAGATGCTAGAAAGGTCCGTCCTATTACAAAGATGCCAAAAAGGTCCGTCCTACTACAAAGATCCTAGAAAGGTCCGTCCTATTACAAAGATGCTAGAAAGGTCCGTCCTATTACAAAGATGCTAGAAAGGTCCGTCCTATTACAAAGGTGCTAAAAAGTTCCGTCCTATTACAAAGATGCTAGAACGGTACGTCCTACTACAAAGATGCTATAAAGGTCCGTCCTATTACAAAGATGCTAAAAAGGTCCGTCCTATTACAAAGATTCTAGCAAGGTCCGTCCTATTACAAAGATGCTAGAAAGGTCCGTCCTATTCCAAAGATGCTAGAAAGGTCCGTCCTATTACAAAGATGCTAGAAAGGTCCGTCCTATTACAAAGATGCTAGAAAGGTCCGTCCTATTACAAAGATGCTAGAACGGTCTGTCCTACTACAAAGATGCTAGAAGGGTCCGCCCTATTACAAAGATGCTAAAAAGGTCCGTCCTACTACACAGATGCTAGAAAGCTCCGTCCTATTACAAAGATGCTAGAAAGGTCCGTCCTATTACAAAGATGCTAGAAAGGTCCGTCCTGTTACAAAGATGCTAGAGCGGTCTGTCCTGCTGCAAAGATGCTAGAAAGGTCCGTCCTATTACAGAGATGCTAGAAAGGCCCGTCCTATTACAGAGATGCTAGAAAGGTCCGTCCTACTACAAAGATGCTAGAAAGGTCCGTCCTATTACAAAGATGCTAAAAAGGTCCGTCCTACTACAAAGATGCTAGAAAGGTCCGTCCTATTACAAAGATGCTAGAAAGGTCCGTCCTATTACAAAGATGCTAAAAAGTTCCGTCCTACTACAAAGATGCTAGAAAGGTCCGTCCTATTACAAAGATGCTAGAAAGGTCCGTCCTGTTACAAAGATGCTAGAGCGGTCTGTCCTGCTGCAAAGATGCTAGAAAGGTCCGTCCTATTACAGAGATGCTAGAAAGGTCCGTCCTATTACAGAGATGCTAGAAAGGTCCGTCCTACTACAAAGATGCTAGAAAGGTCCGTCCTATTACAAAGATGCTAAAAAGGTCCGTCCTACTACAAAGATGCTAGAAAGGTCCGTCCTATTACAAAGATGCTAGAAAGGTCCGTCCTATTACAAAGATGCTAGAACGGTCTGTCCTACTACAAAGATGCTAGAAAGGTCCGTCCTATTACAAAGATGCTAAAAAGGTCCGTCCTACTACAAACATGCTAGAAAGGTCCGTCCTATTACAAAGATGCTAGAAAGGTGTGTCCTTTTACAGAGATGCTAAAAAGGTCCGTCCTATTATGGAGATGCTAGAGAGGTCCGTCGTATTACAAAGATGCTAGAAAGGTCCGTCTTATTACAAAGATACCAGAACGGTCTGTCCTATTACAGAGATGCTAAAAAGGTCCGTCCTATTACAAAGATGCTAGAAAGGTCCGTCCTGTTACAAAGATGCTAGAGCGGTCTGTCCTGCTGCAAAGATGCTAGAAAGGTCCGTCCTATTACAGAGATGCTAGAAAGGTCCGTCCTATTACAAAGATGCTAGAAAGGTCCGTCCTATTACAAAGATGCTAGAACGGTCCGTCCTACTACAAAGATGCTAGAAAGGTCCGTCCTATTACAAAGATGCTAGAAAGGTCCGTCCTATTACAAAGATGCTAGAAAGGTCCGTCTTATTACAAAGATGCTAGAAAGGTCCGTCCTATTACAAAGATGCAAGAAAGGTCCGTCCTATTACAAAGATCCTAGAAAGGTCCCTGCTATTACAAAGATGCTAGAGCGGTCTGTCCTACTACAAAGATGCTAGAAAGGCCCGTCCTATTACAAAGATGCTAAAAAGGTCCGTCCTATTACAAAGATGCTAGAAAGGTCCATCCTATTACAAAGATGCTAGAAAGGTCCGTCCTATTACAAAGATGCTAGAAAGGTCCATCCTATTACAAAGATGCTAGAAAGGTCCGTCCTATTACAAAGATGCTAGAAAGGTCCGTCCTATTACAAAGATCCTAGAGCGGTCTGTCCTATCACAAAGATGCTAGAAAGTCCCGTCCTATTACAAAGATGCTAGAAAGGTCCATCCTATTACAAAGATCCTAAAAAGGTCCGTCCTATTACAAAGATGCTAGAAAGGTCCATCCTATTACAAAGATGCTAGAAAGGTCCGTCCTATTACAAAGATGCTAGAAAGGTCCGTGTTATTACAAAGATGCTAGAAAGGTCCGTCCTATTACAAAGATGCTAGAGCGGTCTGTCCTACTACAAAGATGCTAGAAAGGCCTGTCCTATTACAAAGATGCTAAAAAGGTCCGTCCTATTACAAAGATGCTAGAAAGGTCCATCCTATTACAAAGATGCTAAAAAGGTCCGTCCTATTACAAAGATGCTAGAAAGGTCCATCCTATTACAAAGATGCTAGAAAGGTCCGTCCTATTACAAAGATGCTAGAAAGGTCCGTCCTATTACAAAGATGCTAGAGCGGTCTGTCCTACTACAAAGATGCTAGAAAGGTCCGTCCTATTACAAAGATGCTAAAAAGTTCCGTCCTATTACAAAGATGCTAAAAAGGTCCGTCCTATTACAAAGATGCTAGAAAGGTCGGTCCTATTACAAAGATGCTAGAAAGGTCCATCCTATTACAAAGATGCTAGAAAGGTCGGTCCTATTACAAAGATGCTAGAAAGGTCCATCCTATTACAAAGATGCTAGAAAGGTCCGTCCTATTACAAAGATGCTAGAGCGGTCTGTCCTACTACAAAGATGCTAGAAAGGCCCGTCCTATTACAAAGATGCTAAAAAGGTCCTTCCTATTACAAAGATGTTAGAAAGGTCCATCCTATTACAAAGATGCTAGAAAGGTCGGTCCTATTACCATGATGCTAGAAAGGTCGGTCCTATTACAAAGATGCTAGAAAGGTCGGTCCTATTACCATGATGCTAGAAAGGTCGGTCCTATTACAAAGATGCTAGAAAGGTCCATCCTATTACAAAGATGCTATAAAGGTCGGTCCTATTACCATGATATTAGAAAGGTCCGTCCTATTACAAAGATGCTAAAAAGGTCCGTCCTATTACAAAGATGCTAGAACGGTCCATCCTATTACAAAGATGCTAGAAAGGTCCGTCCTATTACAAAGATGCTGAAAAGGTCCGTCCTATTACAAAGATGCTTTAAAGGTCGGTCCTATTACAAAGATGCTAGAAAGGTCCGTCCTATTACAAAGATGCTATAAAGGTCCGTCCTATTGCAAAGATGCTAGAAAGGTCCGTCCTATTACAAAGATGCTAGAAAGGTCCGTCCTATTACAAAGATGCTAGAAAGGTCCGTCCTATTACAAAGATGCTCGAGAAAAAGGTGTATATCTTCTTACGTATTATTAACTGAGATGTGATTTTCTCACATTTGTCTGAATCTGAAAAATATATATTAACTTCATGTCTTCAGCCAAACTAAATAGGTTCAAGTGTAATTGAAGATTTATTTTTATTGTGTAGACGTAAAATGTATCTTTATAAATTACATATACTCACTTCTTGAATTCTTCACTCCCGCTGCTGATCTTGCAAAACTTTGTGCAACTAATATCATCAGATAAAACAGGCAATGTGTAACGGAAGCTGTAATAGACGTATCACGAAAAGAGAAATGGAGCATACATACCTACACATGCATACACAATTGGATACATAAAAAACACATATTCTTAAACTTGTTTTACCTCAACTAAAAAGCTTTTATCTTGTCTTGCTGATCACAAGACTCAAGCACAATTTCAAAGTCCAAAATAATGTATTTAGCTTTTATTATAATGAAGTTAATATTGAGTAACTCTAGAATCGTCAAACTGTTTCTTTGAAGGCATACTAAGTTTCCATGACGTAGGTATAAGTGCTCATGGCTAATTTTGGGTTGTTTGCTTATAGACTTTCATATGGTTGTGTGAAGTCAGTATATCTGTTTCAGTGTGGTAGGGTCTGTCAGAAATGATTCATTGTTTTCTTCCAAGATTTTATCTTTAGATAATTTTTACTGTAATTTATTTCCAGAGATACCTAGCTTCTTTGAATTGATAGTTTTGTAGCGGCAATTGATTAATTTGTATAATTATTGAATGAAATTCGCAATGCCTTGACGTTAAATTATATGTACTCTTTTCTACAGCCTGGAATGTGGCAATGTGGTAATAGTCTTTTGATGTATCATTATAATATAATCCAAAATAGTCTTGACTAAGTACACTATAATTCCAAATTAATGATTTAGTCCAAGATGTAATAATGAGCACTTTGTAATTCCAGTGAATAACTAAATTTTAAAAAAATCCACCCAAACTAAAAACTGAATACAACAGCAAGACCGATTCCTCTTCGGATGCTAAGGTAAGAATGAGTAATTTTTCAAGGAGAAACATTGATATCAAAACCTAAGACACAATAATACAACCAGGATGTAGGTCAGTCTCCTCTCTAGAACATTCAGTGTTGTGAACAAGTTTAGGAATCTTCAGGTGAAAACCTAATATCTTACATTCAGATAAAAGTAAATATGTTTGCCTCCATTAATAATGATCCGAGTATTTAATCTCTAATAAGAGAAATATTAGCTATGTATTATATTGTTTATAAAATAATCGTCACTGATTATGTACACCATTAACTTGATTTTGTAAGTTGACCTAGTGGTTAGAGCGTCCGCCCCGGATGCGGGAGGCAGCGGGTACGAACCCTGGCCAAGTCATACCAAAGACATAATAATGGTACTAACAGCTGCCTCGCTTGGTGCACAGCATTAAGAGGTTAGTGTTAGGACTGGTCGGCCTGGTGTCAGGATCATGTGACTGAGTGGGATATCATGCTACATGTCTGCGGCATGATGCCCCAGTGCTAGACATAACTATTAACTGCCACACTGCTGACATCGTATCGATATGACTGAATTTTTTTAAAGCTACGTTAAAAATGCAACACACACACACACACACACACACACTCGATTTTGGACTAAGGTCAGTTACAAAATACAGATATACATAACATATTAGCATCGAGAAAAGCCAAGAAACAATACAAATTAAACATATAACAATTAGTTTTCATCATTATTCTGCACGAATTCTCGTCTTGAATTAATATTTGTTACAGTGGATATTTGCAATATTCTGAATATTTTGTAACAATCGTTTTGTTCCTTTTAATTTATTAATAAATTTATAGCCGATCGATGGACTAAATAACCTTGTAAACAATAATTTTCAGCTGCATGTGCAGCACGCTAGACACCTACAGATATGCGCTTGGCGTAAGAAAGATAATCCCAATGACGTAAATTTGTTGGAGAAGGAGAACAATTCTGCTCTATGCATTGAGCATGCGGTAAAACCGGGACTTTTTGAGGACGCTCTCCATCTAATATCAAGGCAGATTTGAATGAAGTCTTCTGATGTAATTCTCTGTCGAATCCTACAATTTTGAGGTTTTTCCAATGTTTTAAGGTCGGTCTCTAATATTTGGATTATGACCCACAGTCTGGAAGATGACCCATATTTCTGGAAGACCGCTGCCAGCGATTGGTAAGCGGAAGTGACTGCTGTGAAGGGAACAATTAATGAAGATCCTCTTGTAACAAGATAACCGGGTTGGAGTTTGGATTTATAACAGAATACTTTTGATGGTGATACAAATACAATGTTTGTTGATGAATATCTCAAATGAACAAATAATTATGATTAATACGTGCGTGTATAAGATCCAATTATTGGACAAACAATCCGCACAAACCTAATAATGTAACAAATGTGAATACAAGTAAATGACCTTTGACAGTACAAGGACAAATGTTAATGATTCACAGTAATTTCACATAACGAAGAGAATGATGTGTTTTACTCAAATAGTAAAAATGAGGTACTTTACTCAGATAGTAAAATGATGCAACGATGGGACAAATATCATACAAAATATTTTTACAGTCCCAAAACACTGGGTATAACAAACCCCAAAATTAGCCCACGGCTAAAGGATTACATGTATGGAGTTACACAAAACATTCCGTCGCCAGAATACTTGGCTACAAGCCAAACTGGTCAATCAAGCAGTCAGCATTACAGGTAGTGACCGACCACCATTCAATTCCTTGGTGAATCAAGCAATCAGCGCCCACCAATAGATCAGTAATGCCTGATCACCTGCTACTCAACCAGCAACACACTGTTCTATCAGCTCTACAGCTGTTATGGTCAGCTTTACAGCTGCTATGGTCAACTTCTATGGTCAGCTCTACAGCTGGTACCCCGTCGACTCTGTTCAGCTGAAAAAAGATCTAACACTGTGTACTATGAATGACACGGGCATATACAAATAATACGTAATGACCTTATATAAGGTAAGCTACACAAATTACATTATAGGCACAACATTATCAAGCAATAAACAGGTTCAGAAGTGAACTTACCCGTGTCCGATAAGAATCCTATGGTACTAAAGGTTTCTTAATAAAATGCAACTTTTTTGTTAATATAGATCTCCGGTTAAGTCACATGCAAGAATAGAAAATATTTGCATTATACTACACAAGCCAGATTTACATAGAATATATACAAAAATAAATGTGGTAGTACAATAGTTATAACCTATAATATGCATAAGAAATTAATAAATAACTCACATACCTCAACAGTTGAAGATTTGCAAGTCCTTAAGTAGACTGTTCACTGACAAGAAGTTCCGTAATGTAATGATTTCGACCTACGGTGAGGTATTTTTACACAGACGATGTGCCCTATATCGTCTGAGCGCTTGATGAATATTGGTTTTCCCCATCGAAAGCACTTAGTACGTACGGCATAGGATGAACCGAACTCACTGTTTCGAAATATTGTACAATATATATAAATCACCCTCTGGTATCGTTGTACACAAAAAACTAGACCTGAGTACATGTATTTAATAAATAAAGGGATTTATACAATTCCGTGACAGCTCTATTCAAAGTGGAAGATATTCATATATCAGAGCAGGTGTTTTTATATAATGGATATTAATATAACATGACCATGTATCTTTATATACTGGATATTCACATATCATTGACAGTGTTTTTATATACTGGATATTCAGATGTCTTGGGCATGTATTTTTATATACTGGATATTCAAATATCACGGGCAGGAGTTTTGTATATACTGGATATTGATATATCATATGCAGGCGATTTTTTTTTATATACTGATGAATCATTTGAGGCTCAAGATAGGTCACATTTGTTGACGATTGATTAAAAACAAACTCAGTCGCCACTCAGTCGACACACAGATGCACATAAATATATAATAGAGACGTTTGAATCATAATGTCACTGGTTATAAACATGGATTTACTTGTATGAACCCGGCTAATGAGAAAACAATAACGTTTGGATATGACAAATCTAGAGGAAACGAAAAACCACGCTGTTAAGTGGATTTTATATGCATTTTTTTCGATGCACACGTTTCAATCGTCCAGGTAACCGTAACTGATTCTGTTAGTGTCACTGGACGTCCAGGTAACTGTAACTGATTCTGTTAGTGTCACTGAACGTCCAGGTAACCGTAACTGATTCTGTTAGTGTCACTGGATGTCCAGGTAACTGTAACTGATTCTGTTAGTGTCACTGGACGTCCAGGTAACTGTAACTGATTCTGTTAGTGTCACTGGACGTCCAGGTACCCGTAACTGATTCTTTTGGTGACACTGGAAATTTGTATGCCTCCAAAGATTGCCGAAGGTTGTCAAACATTACCGAAACACCCGTCCGCGCACTGGCATCCGAAGTATACATCTACTCTATGACAAAACACCAGCTCATAAATCCGATGACTTCCAGAAGGTGTACATCATTTAACCTTTGCCACCTCCTCACGACGGCCTTATGACGGCCCTGATTGAGCTCCAAGGGATTTTTGGCTGAATCCCGTTTTCAAAGATTCGCTGAAGGGCAGACGATTTGAAACCAGGCAAGTGGCTGAAAATGCAGCTTTCCGGTGTATTTAGGGCATACTAAAACGAATACACTACGGCATTTAACAATTGGATAATAAGAGAAAGTGAATAGAGGCGCAAGGTTGATAATTTGATGGGGCTCACTGAGGTACTGTTCACTGATAAAGAACTTTTTAAAATATACCTAAAAAGAGGACTCGAATGCTCAAGTGAACGAGTTTCAGCTTCATCTCCTGGATATTTGGAACTATCTTTGTTGAGAATAGATCAAAGCATTAACATGTTCTAACGATGAACCAACGTTCGCATAAAACCTCTTGATATTGTCTTCCAGCCATATTCGTTAATATAGCGCAGTCACCTAAGGGTGAATAATATGTCAGTAAACCAGTGGAATTGATGGCAGGGGTTGGGTGAGGGGTGCAGGAGACTACATTACTAAGCGAATGTCTTAAAATCAATTACAACGTCCGCAAATATGGGAGACAAAAGTATGTGTGCAAATATTGCTTCTTGATATGAAAATGACAACTATAAAGTCCTATATTTGGTATGTTATTACGATTTTCGTTGTAGGCATACGTTCTCTACACTATACCCACAAGGGTTGCTTTTATAGATCTTGCAGAGAAGAACTAGGGGAAGGAGTGGTCACTGTGGTAGCTGGGGCTGTGTTGAAGGGCATGATGGTCATTTCTATTTATAGTCGATGACTTGCGAAGCGTCGATCCAAGAATCAAAACTGGGAGAATATCCTCTCCAACGTACTTTGATTTCTTGGGCACAACGTCTTCCCACTTTTCGGGTTCTTCTTTCGAGAATGCTTTCGATGTCGTACACTTCCTCTTCTTTTTTGGTCACTCGTTGTAACTTGGGTAAGTAAAACGTTCCTTTTAACACTTCTCCGTTCATGTAATCCAACTTATAGACGGCTGGATGACGACCACGCACTCGTCCAGTGACACGAAACAATTCAGTGGTCCAGTTGGGTAAGTTACCTTTGTCGAAAGTGCGCCTGGGTTTGCCAGTGAGCACCCAATATCCCGTCCTCAACACTCCACCATTCTTGGGGGCAGCCACAGTGGTGGACGTACCAAACAGGAGCTCAAACACGGCCATTTTGTTGTTGGGAATCACTTCTTAGGGGACACATCCGATGCTCCGATGGTAAGATTGATTGTACGCTTTGACCAGGTGTGGTAAGACCTCAATGTATTTGAGAATGTGTTGATACGTAAAATATCTCCACTTGCATTCTTTCAAGGTACTTTGAAACCGTTCCACGATGCTGGCTTTGGTGTCGGGATTCTCGGTGGTGAAAAAATGAACGTCTCGTTTCTTTAATTCTTTTTGGAAAGCTTGGTTCAGAAATTCGGTGCATTTGTCGGTTAGCCATCGAAGAGGATGACGACCATTTTGTTTCAACACCAATTTGAGGGCTCGCACTAACTCATTGCTCCACTGCGCATCGCATTATTCAATGCCCAATCAGTAGGACCATCGGAAAAGCGCACAGAAATAGTTAATTTTATCAACGACCAGAATATCGACGTCTTTTTCCTGACAGAAACATGGCTAAAAACATCAGGCGATGAACCCAAGTGCGTGGATCTAACACCCACCGGTTACTCCATCAAGTCGTTCCCCGCCACTCTCGCGGAGGTGGAATTGCTGTCATCGCAAAGACCTCCTTGATCAACCGTCTTAACTACACAACAACTTTCAATTTCGACCACACATCGTTTGAACTAGTCCAAACTACACTCGCACTGGAACAAAGGTCAGTCCACTTTTTCTGCCTCTACCGCCCTCCTCCTAGTAGAAAAAACAAGCTGACAGAATCTCTCTTTTTGGAGCAGTTTCCGAATCTCCTGGAGTATGGAAATTCGATAGGTGGCAACCTGATTATTCTTGGAGATTTCAACTTTCACTTTGACTGTCCTGGAAACCCATGCATATCGAAACTCCTAGATTCCATTCACGTTTTCAACCTCAAACAGTCAGTTAGCCAACCCACCCATAAACATGGTCACATTTTAGACTGGATTCTTTACAGATCTGATGATAATATTCTACAGTCCTCCCTGGTGTCCCACGAACTTTCATCAGATCACCTCTGCATTATATGCCATCTTGACGTATCAGTCCCTAACCCTCCACCTTTATTCGCTACTAAGAGAAACCTCCGTATGATAAACAGAACCAAACTAATGCATGACATCCAAGCAAACCTAACAACTAGCTTACCTACTACAGCAGAACAACTTGATAACCGCCTGCGTTCATTGCTCGACAAACATGCCTCAGCAACCAAGTGCAGAGTAGCAATTCAGAAGTGTTCTCCGTGGTATAGCAGTGTCAGGGACCAGCTTCGCACTGCTAAAAGAGACCGCCGTAAAGCTGAGAGGCTTTGGCTTTCCACCAGACTCACTATTCATAAGCAGATCTATGATGCTGCTAAGAAGAATGTCACAAACATAGTCCATGCAGCTAAATCAGC